>JACGCM010000214.1:0-29604 GCA_014058105.1 Kingdonia uniflora
GGTTGCCGCCAGATGAGGTTCTAGTACGTAAGACGAGCAATTTCCTAGAAGAGAGATGTAGACAGGGGGTTGCTTATGCGCGGTTTGCGCGATGTCTACCGCCGCTATTTCAGTACTTGACGAGTTACAGCCGCTTCTTGATAGAATTCTAGACGTCTGCAAGGAGCCAGATCCACCAGGGTTACCTCCGTTACGAGATATTCAACATAACATTGATTTGATTTCCAAGGCGCTACTGCCCAATTTGCCCATTATCGCATGGCCCAGCAGAACATGCAGAGTTACAGAGACAGGTCGCAAAGTTATGTGCCATGAGTTTTGAGGGAGAGTATGTCACCAGTAGAGTCCCAGCACTATTAGTCCCCAAAAAGGACGGGAGCTACCGTATGTGTGTTGATTGTCGGCCAGTTAACAAGATCACGGTGAAGTACAGATTCCCCATCCTAGATTAGAGGATATTATTGATGATCTCTATGGCGCTCGTTCTTCTTCTCCAATTAGATATTAAAGTGGGTACCACTAGATTCGCATGCAATCGGGGGATGAGTGAAGACGGCTTTTAAAACCAAAGATGGTCTCTATGAGTGTTATGATGCCTTTTGGTTCTCCAATACCCGTCCACATTCATGCGATTGATGACTGAGGTATTACGTGACCATATTGCGGAGAGGTTTGCAATGTCTATTTCGACGATATTCTTATCCACAGCCGTACAAGGAGACCATCTCACTCATGTAAGAGAGTTTTAGAGGCCCTACGTCAGTAACGGTTATTTCTTCAACTGAAGAAGTGTTCTTTCCTAATGGATGCCTTACAATTTTTGGGGGCACGCTATCTCTCAGAGGTTATTAAGGTAGTGAGGAGAACTGGATACGATCAAGAACTGGCCAGACCCTACTACGACGACACAGGTACGAAGTTTTCATGTTGGCTACATTCTATAAGCGATTCATAGATGGGTTCAATAGTATTATGGCACCGATCACTTCTCTTATGGGAAACGACATTATTTGGTTCACCGAGAATTCGTTATCCACTCGGATCATGACGCGCTACGACACATGCATAGTCAGCAGAGGACCTCAACAGACAGGCAAGCAAAATGGTTCAGTTACCTCCAGAGTTTTAATTTTCACATTCACTACATCAAGGGCAAGGAAAATGGGTTGGTTGATAAGATCAGTAGGACACCTCATCTCTTGGTTACACTACGCTCTTCAGTGTTTGGGTTTTTCGAGTTATGTGTCTTGTACCCTTCTTATGTGTATTTTGGGCCTATTTATGAGTCGTGTAAGCAACAACACGGTTCTCATGAAGATTACACTATCCAGGATGACTATTTATCTTGTACCCTTCTTATGTGTATTTTGGGCCTATTTATGAGTCGTGTAAGCAACAACAGGGTTCTCATGAAGATTACACTATCCAGGATGACTATTTATTTAAGGGTACCGCTCTCTATGTCCCGACATCTTCTATGCGGGAACGACTTATTGCATATATCCATGTTGGGGTCTTGGGGACATTTTGGGGTGATCAAGACCATGGCCCAAATGCGAGGGAGGAACTTCTGGGATACTATGCGCAGGGATGTTAATGCATTTATCCGGAGATGTTATTCTTGCGCGACCGCTAAGGGGCGAGAGCAGAACATTGGCCTCTACTCACTCTTACCGATTCCTTCTAGCCCTTGGAGAGATATTTCAATGGACTTTATTACAGGCTTACCGAAGACACGAGATTTCGACTTTATTTTTGTGGTAGTTGATCGCTTCTCTGAGATGGTGCATTTTATACCGTGCACTAAGACGGAAGATGTAGCTCATGTGGCTCGACTGTTCTTTAGGGAGGTGGTACGTTTACACGGCATTCCGCAGTTGATTACTTTTGATAGGGATAGACGGTTTACGGGGAATTTTTGGAGGATGTTATGGAGACTGCTACGTTGCAAGCTTCATTTTTCCACAACCTTTCATCCTCAAACAGATGGACTGACTGAGGTAGTCAACCGGAGTTTGGGTGATCTAGTACGATGTATTATAGGGCACAAGCCTACGGAGTGGGATTTGCTCTTTCATAGGCCGAGTTTGCATTCAATAGTTCTATTAACAATTCGACGGGACTATCTCTCAATTTTAGATCGTGACAGGGTATTCACCAGATATGTGTTAGATTTGGCACCTATTCCTCAGTTAGTACCTACTTTTGATAGTGCCGCAGAGTTTGTTGAGTCCATTCGGGCAATTTATGAGGAGATTCGGCGACATCTAGAGGATGTTTACGCAGGGGTAAAGGAGAAGGTTGATCGGCATAGACAGGAGGTTGTATTTTCCCCAGGAGACCTCGTTATGCTTTATATTGAAAAGGGACGACGCACAGGCGTAGCGTCTAAACTTATCTTGCGTAAATCGGGACCTTATCGCATCATTCGGCGCATTGGCAACAATGCCTATGAGCTTGATACTCCTGGAGCACATCTAAGGTTGTCAATGTCAAACTTCTTACACAATTCTATGGTGATATTCCATCACATCCAGTGACACCGACGCCAAATGTTGAGTTAAGACGTTGAGTTAAGACGAGATTGATGAGATACTGGATAGCCGTCTCGATGCCGCAGGAAATGTGGAGTTTTTGATACGCTGGGTTGGTCGTTCGGAGGATGATTTATGGATTTCGGGGGAATCCTTTGCACGGATAGATCCAACATTTAACAATGATTATATGCGGCTACAAAATTCATGGTCGAATTCTTCTTAGGAGGGGAGAGTTAATAGATCATGCCTCGTGGGTCGTTTACCCACGAGGCCACGTACTTGTTATTTTCTCTATATGTTGATGTTAGGGGTTTCTTCGTTAGTTAGTCTCTTGTTTTGAGTTGGGGGTAAAACTCTAGAAACCCTAGAATTGGAATTAAAGATAATTTTGAGCTTCCGCCATTATAGTAATTAACACATATAGTAAGCTTCCTCTTAAGTTAAAAGCTCTCCTTCTAGAGAGGCTACTGTAGAAGTTATTATACTAAAACCAACATGAATTTTTTGTATGGAGGGATTTGTTTACTTACAAAGTATCAAGATAGCGGACGTTTATTGTATTTACTCGTTCAACAAGGGTATATTTCACTTCACATATGAAGTACAATACCTATGTATTACCTTTACTAGATTTATAGAATTTTCAAAATCTGAACCCATATGAATACTTGAGAGAGATTTTAAGCCAAAAAGTTCAGACTAGCTTACGTTGAGGACGTTATCAACTTTCGTATCAGGAACAAGGCAAGCTGCTCGTAACTTCTTTTCCATGCTGCGTATGGTGTTTGAACATCTCAAGTCAGCCTCCATAAAAGCATTCCTTTTGTAGTCCTGCATTAGTGGTGAAATATTATAAGAAGGGCCGGAAATGAAATTGAAGAAAGGGGGCCGAAGTTGATCTGTTAACTAGACTAATTCATTTGAAAGATAAGCTAGAGTATGGGTGTAAATCCATAGAAAATCTAGTAAAACTTCTTATAAAGCAACTGATCAGAGTTGACATTATTCAGAAGACCCTGTCACTTGCATGTTCTTAGCCTAAGGACACTTTGGACTTAAAATATTCCTTTATTACTAAATAATACTTGATAGACAATAGTCACTCACAATTGGGTTTTCCATACATTTGTAGATTGTTAAGCTCGGCGAGGGAACCACTTTTCTTCTAGCCATGTTACTCTTACCACTCCTGGAGATTCTACGACTAGATTCGCAACCATCCAGAAAAGAAGATGCTAGAGAAGAGAATAAAAGGCTCTAAAAGGTGTACCTCATTCATCCAATTTATAGGCTTAAGGTCTTACCCTTTGATTGTCAGTTAAGTAACAGCCTCGGACTACCTTGGTTAGTTTATGTGTTATGACTGAGCACGTGTCCCAGTACACCTCTATATTAAAATAGTTAACGTTTGAGCATTTTACCTAGGGTCACATTATGAATTGGAATAATAACATGAGATGACCTGAACGCTAGACGATCTGAAGAAATAATAAGGGCATGAGTCTAGGATACGGTCTTGTCTTGGGACGTGATCCAGTAAGTGGGCTTTTATTTTGTTGCAGTGTAAGTAAAACAATGCTCCTACATTAATATCAAACCGCCTTATCTTTTATATGAAAAAAGAGGTGCAAATATTATTGATCAAATATAGTAAATTCCTCTATAAAAATTCCAAATGTAGTGGGAAAAGGGCAAGTCGTTACCTCAAATGCCTTCTTCAAGAAACTATGAAGAAGTTTTTCATACTTGTGTCTTGCTGCACCAGACCCCACAGCATTCACATTATATGTAACAATAGATTTTTGAACTGCGTCCTCGTGAGCTTCTCTTAAGGCGGCCTGCAATAATTGAAATTAGAATATACTAGAAATCACCCAAATATATATATATATATATGTGTGTGTGTGTGTTAAACGACAACATACTTCCTCTGCAGGCTTTGTACGGTCAAAAGCAGACATATAAACTTCAGTAGCTGAATCATATGCCCTCCGGCATTCAGCTTCTTCAACACTCTGCAGCAGATGAGTTTCTTAGCAGTGCATTAGAAAGACACAACCCAATCACAATTCAAAAGTATAAAACTGTTTTATTTTTCATGCTCCAATCCAAGTACTCAAAAGATTTTAAGTCAGGAAGAAGATATTAATCCTTAGATGCGAGAGAATTCCAGCTTATAGAAGCACAAAAGATAAAGTTCTTTGTCACAAAAAAATCAGATGGAAATTCTGTTGCGAAGTTATATGATTGTGATAAGATACCTATTTAAATCTGATCAGGGAAAACCATAACAAACCTCAAGTCAAAACTACCACCTCTGATTATTGTCTGATCAGGGCAATTGCACCAAATTGTCTTCTGGGTGGAGTGCGGCAATTATGAGTCGTTGGATATACAAAAGAATCTTGAAAAACAACTAACCTGCCACGATGAAGATATTGTAGGCACGGCGCCGTTATTAAGAGCATCCAGGAAAGATTGTGTGATTCCAGCAAGGATGGGGCCTGTCATTGTCGTAGCTCCAACTTGCTTGGGCCTAGTTCTCTCCAAAACAAACTTTGTTAATGCGTCCAGCCCGGTTCTAAATTCTGGTCGCAATGTAACCAACTGCATGTGAGTTTGCAGCAAACGGACACTTAGTAAGTCTCCTACATTCAACAAGAAGCCTTACTCATGTGCATGGCTGTGATTTTGGTCAAATGGCTGCTTTACCCATGCTAGGTTGATAGGGGTAAAGATGTAAGTTGGGTCAGTTGACTTTCTCCTAAGATTAACCTTAGTAGGTTATCCCTATCAACTGCCTTGGTTAGCAACTTGTGTCAAATTGACAGGAGCTAAATCCTGACAGCAAAATCTTGTTCCTCCATTCAGTTCTACTCATTCTCATGTTTAAAACAGAAAGAAATAAAGAGAGATATTTGGACATTAAGGATACTTACAGTTACTTGATCAAGCTGTTGTAGCTCTTTCTCGTTGTTCAAGGGCCGTACAAGAGTGAAGCATTCCCGGTCAGGGAAAAGAGCTTGAATTGACTCTCTGATCTATTATTTTTGCAAGAAACATTAAAATGAAAATCTTTTCAAGCATAATACTTCAAATTTTCAATGCCACCACACTAAAAAGTTATTTGAACACCAAATACCTCATTTTTAGCAGCTATATCTTTCCCACCACCTTGCACCGCCTCAATGCTAGCTCTAAATAATCTCGTGGAGTTATCTTCCTATTATCCTCTGTGAGGTCCAAATAGAAGTCCTGCATAGCCCACCAAATATGTTATAAATTGCTTCATAGATACCCATGATAGGCAAAGAAAAATATATAACATAGATAATTCAACAAGTTTTACATCCGTGTAAGGAAATAAAAGCAGAACTATTATCACAAACTGAAAAGGAGAGGATGTTACAAGAAAAAATGTCTGAATATACCCTCAATAGCCATACGAAGATTGGGGAGAACTGTCCAAGCTCGGTTGCTGATGTCCTTCCTTCAGAGGCTTTAACACGAATGTGCTTAGTCATTTCAGTGACGAGTGAAAGACGATCAAGTGCTGCTTCATCAATACCACCCATCTAGATAGAAACAAAAATAAACATAAATAACGAAATACCGCCTAACAAGTCACTACTCACTAAAGATGTAAATAAAATAAAAAATGACATGTTACTCTTGTTTCTCGTTCTCCACATCCACGATGGGTGTCTGTTATGGATGTCTTAATGATACATTACAGTATAACACGTGCAAATTCAGTGAGTGGAACACAAATAAAAGTACTAATTAAACATAATGAAAAGTAACAATTGGTTATTTTTCCACAATGACCAAGATGTAAGAATGAGATGTCCAAACCTGATTATAGATGAACATACTAGATAAGAGGACAGCCAATGAGAATATCTGGGTGCTATATGTTCCCTGCAAAATAGATTAAACAAAATAAGAAGATAGCATAAATATGGAGCTAAATAAGGGATCAAAAGAGAACGAAACTAAATGAATAATAAGAATTTAAGGACAAAACCAGTGATTATAATGTGCAGGGAAAGATGGCCAAGATTTTAATTCATAAAATAGCACCTTAAACACATTGTAATATGGCCCAAAAGCATCTAGAAATATAATGAGATGACCTGATTGGTGAAATCATTACTGAGAAAACAAGCCAGGTCTTCAGATTTGTCCTATATGATTAAACTCAAAACCCATTCACAGTTCATTTTACGAAGATAGTAATTGAAACATTGAAATATAAATAACTTGAGCAAAACAAAGTGAAATTGTTAATGATGCACCAAAGCAATTTGAACCATTATTTTATTTTATAACGGAAGTTCCTCTAGATACAACTATTAAGTGGGAGGCTTCTACTTTTTCCTATTTCCTCTTCTTCCTAACTAAATCATATCATAAAACATTTGATTATGCAGATATGTATTTGACTATGTAACATTGACACAGGTACCCGCGTCGGTGTTCGACACGGGTATGAGGTATCGGACAACCGACCGCAAAATAGGTCAAAACACGGACACGGCTTTATGCTTATTTTTTTCCTGCATTTCTTATGGTCTATGTCATATTAAATTCATATGCAATATGAATCGTTACATTTATGATGCTAGAAACAACGATAGAAATTAGTACTATTGACTAACATGTCTAAAGAACTAGAAAATATTATATATATATATATATATATATATATATGTTAAAATTTTGGTGATCTGAGCAAGAAGTACCCATTGGTGTGTCCAAGCGAGTGTCGGAGTGTCCGACACGTTTGGACACGGACTTTTTTTCAAATACGGAGTGTCCATGTTATATAAGTATTTGAGCAATTTAAAAGGTTAATCAATTAGACTTTACCCCTATATGATGACCACGGGGAGAGAGAGAGAGAGAGAGAGAGAGAGAGTCTAAAAAGCTTATAGCGGATTGAATGACGACTTAGAGGGGATTAAACAGAGGTGTCGATTTAAAATATCAATGAAACTGGAACTCGAGAAAGGTACCACTTCCCAAGCAAAAGTCGTTTCAGTTCTCAACGGTAATGATGGTTGAAACATTTCAAAACTAAATATTGTAAACATGAAGGGGGTTATGTTAGCAGGTTACTATTATGGTGCAATATGGTTGAGAACTGAAATGACGTTTGCTTAGGGAAGTGGTGAAGATTTCTCAATTCCCTGTTTCATTAATGCCCTGCATTAACCAGACCTCTATTTAATCCCCTCTAAATCATAATTCAATCACATTAAGCTTTTCTCTGAGTTTCAATATCTTTTTCTCTCTTTCACTCTCTTAACTTTCAAGATGTCAGACGCCCCTACCAGGTATTAGGTATTACAGGAGCACCGGTGGAGATTTAATTCCTAGTCCACCTTAGATACCCCCGACTTGTAGTGACAGTGACAAAAAACAGGTCATCGGTGACAATGATAGAGAGAAGTGTCTACTCCGACAAAGTGCAAGAAGAAAATGTAGAAAAAGATCCAGATAAAATATGCAGTGGCAGGCGAGAAGATGAAACAGAAGATCAAGAGAAGAAAAATAACAAAAAGAAGATCAAGAGAAGATGAGCCTCCCCCGCAGGAGGAGGCACCACTGATTCTGGCTCGTAGTAGGGGTGATGGTGAGTTTTTGTTAATTCTTTCTGTGAATGCTAGAAATTCGATGACGGAGTTAGTGGTGACTGGTGATGACGATGTACTTTTTTTGGGTTTCCCCGTTTAAATAAAGAGATCTCAATCATTGATTACACTTGTGTGCACCGTGACATGTGATATGAGTAGGGTCCACAGTGGCAGAAGTATCGAGCGCTCGATTTAAAACAGTTAACGGGAGCAATGTTGACTACTGTTTGGATCGATGCCCAGCGTGATACGCTGTGTGCGATGAAATAATCATGCATAGTCTTGGAATTTTAATTATATCAAACCCCACCAGTGAGGAGTGGATTAGAGTCTAAAGACATTAAATGACAAACAAGGGGGTTATACCTGTCCGTGGTCATTAAATAAGGGATAGTTTCTAGACATACTGTCACTGCGCTTAGGACTAAGTTTATGGTGCTGACAAATGCGATTTTTTTTCTAGTAGCTTAATTTGTTGTCAAGATTACAACCCTTCATTTTAAGTAGCATTAGAGGCCGGGATTCTCCGTAACTCTATAAATTTATACAAGACATGAAATAAATGTTTAGTATATTATAAATAGAATGCTCTAATTTTAAGTTTTCATCTTCTAAATCTGCCCATTTCAATTCCAATATACAGACCAAAAAGTTTGGACCGTTAACAGAGCTGTTATAGTAGTGGGAAAAAAACTATGTGGTCTCCAAATCTTGCTTGTATGTCACGAGGATAGGGTAAAGTCGTGGACAGCATGCATATTGACCCTTTACAATGCTAGATTCAGTGGTTATAGATGATAAATCGTAACGTTTATATGTAAAACACACTAGTGAACATAACATGGTTACAAGTAAGAAACATGCCCATCCTTAAGGAATAAGTGTATGTGTTAACAATATGCGGGTCACAAGTACGAAACATGTCCATCCTTAAGAAATAAGCGTATATGTTAACAATATATGCTCAATGCACGTGAACCACCTGATATGCTTAAAAAAGATGCATTTAACAACCAGAAGATATGTTAATATACTTGCCCTATTTCAACCTCAATGGAAGCAAATAATATGCACGTAGCACTTTAAAAACAATATACAATAACTTAATCACATGAAAAAGGATGCTAGCTAACCGTTTGATCAACTGCATCGATTCCTTCACTATCCAAAAGTAGAAGACTATATTCAGTTCCGTCAAGAGCAGTTCTCTTCAAGGGTGCACTCCACATCCATAGGCCTTTAGTACATGGCCGGTGTGTTGATGCAACTTGAAATCCACTACTCCTCCCAAGAAGCTACAATGAATCCATAGTAAAGTAAGCTTAAATTACAGAGAAAATATGCAAATTAACATGGTAAGACCTTAGAAACGCACAAACATCGGGGAGGCGCCTAAGACAGTGTCACTCATTCATCGGGCATCCATCCAAAAAAGACGACCAAAATCTTATGATTTTTGAACAATTTAAATATCTCTTTTTGGACAGCTTATTTAAGCACCATTTGGCGTTTATCAAAACAGACAGACTTCAGACAGTCGTTTTTGCTCTTCAACCGAAAAAAACCCATTCTAGCACTTCACTGTGAAAACACTTTAAACTTCTACTATAGTGACTCATGTTGTATTTAAGATTCTAGGGATATTTTAACGTCTATTTTTTTATTACCATTGAAGATGCTCTTCGGAGGTCCTTTAAGCTAGTAATCTAGAATCACCAGTTCTATGCTGATTCCAAAAAATTGTTTCCAACTCATAAATACCTGACTCTCTAGGGGGAAATTAAGTTATGATTGATAAGAAGTCTTAATTACAAATAAGACATGAATGACAGAATATGAAGTGGTATCAACTATTTTAAAGTACTCTGCCCTAGTGAGTAAAAAAGCCCCCATAATAGGCCTAGAAGAGTGTCTTAGCCATCAATAAGTCAATTATAAACAAATAGTTAATACGAGGGACATCTTCACTAACAATACAAAAGAGACATCCCATTCGTTTTCTTTTTTGAGAAGTACGAGACCTCCCATTTCTAGACTAAACCAAAAAACATAATAAGAACAGCTTAACTCCAGTCTAAATATAATAGTAGATAATATGATGTAATGAATTATCTGGCTATACCAACAGCATGTAAATCAGAGAATAAAAAAATGACTACTAGAAAAAGAAAATGTTTAAAAAGTCGCTTAATACTGTCAATCTCGAGATTAATTTAGTGATTACTCCTGATTATTATGTACTATGGAAAATGAAGAGATAATATAACCATTTGCTGTTACCTCAGTTCGGAAAATTTGGAATTCTAACTTATTATAATGCAAATGTACTTAAAGCATCTCAACTTTTCCTTTCCCTTCAAATTTTCTCTATCATCATCAACCGAAGGACTCACCACATGACTCGTCCTCTAAAGTAAATCCTTGCTTTATGGCAACAAAGAATTAAATCACTAAATCAAGTATGTGAGGCCCATTAATCAGGACAGTTGACATTCCATGTGGAAGACTAACCAATATAATTTCAAACGCAGTGAAATTTCAACTGTGAGAACTCCTTAACAGAGGAGGTACCGAGGTACCAAGTTGGGAAGGTACCAAGCAAAAAAAAAAAAAAAAGGAGCCTTGGATGAGAAATACAAATCTATCTGTTTTCAGAAGAACCTAGGTGGTTAAAATAATCGTCAAGTGTGAGATGGCCTACAGGAACATTTTATTACTGTTGGTTAGTTGACAAACCCATCATTTCATTGGCTAACTAATAAATAGAACATATTCATTAGAAAGATTAGTGAGGCACTTTGACTCGTTACATGTGATCGAAAGAACTTTGAGATGCTTGAAGCTTGTCTTCTTTTGAAGATGATGATGACATCGAAAAGCCTAGCAAGCAGTCAAATATTATGAAGAAGTTGTATGCATTCTTCCTAACTTCAAAATTCTCTTTTTATACTTTATCTCAAGGTGGGCGGGCCCAGGATGTAGCCGGGGGTAATTTCTGTCAAATTTGTTTACATGGTTTTGAGTTGAGGGCTTAATCTTGAAGAACATTTAAAAATAATATGTAATCTGTAACATAAACTAATAAGAATGCGCCTCAACTTCAACAATTTTTAGCTTATATATTTTTTTTTTACTACATTAGCCCCAGCCCCCTCTAAAATTCGTCCCGAGATCCGCCCTTGATTATTGTTGAACTAACTTTTTGACTAGAGCATTAAAGAGTTTGTCAGACAGACTTTGGCAAATTTTTGCAAGTAAAATCCTATTTTAGCCAACTTACCAAATGAGAGACCAATATAGCCACTAGCCATACCAAAGGCTGTGAAAGCCTAAATCTCAAGACATTCTTCATGGCCAATATGCATATGAAGTGTAAAAGGAATAGTTTAGGGCTTTGATTAGTTGTTAATTTAAAAAGAATGATTTTTGGCATTTTGTGCATTTAAGAGAAAGAACCCTAGTTTTGATTTACTGATTTAATTGAGTATTTGCTCCCAACGGGGGCAGCAAGTATGACTTAATACCCCCCTTCCACAAACACACCCACGCACACCGCAACACAAGTTGGTGGACAACCCATGACCCTCTAAAGCACTGAATATCCTATGATGTCCTTGGAAAAGAAATGTGATGTAAAAGACGAAGTTCACACATGACGAAACTAGTACTTACCTATGTCCAATTATGAAAGTTTTTGTTGACATATAGTCCCACATTGGACACACATAGCCTTGCACCTCAAATATAAGATCATGGGGCTACTCCTCTCATTGCCAATTGGTTTTGAGATGGAACCTCCAGTTCTAAAATGGTATCAGAGTGGGTATTTCTTCCACGTGTGTCGAGCCCAACGGCCCATATTCGTCCACGTGTTGAGCACATAAATTAACTCAATACTCCACTCCAAATCAAAACCTCCCTGAACCCCAATATTCTGAAAGACCTGGTAGCATATCTTTGTTATTCATTTTTCCAACCTCATTAACCTTCTTAAGTAATTTCTATAAAACCCCAATTAGAATTACTAACATAAATATGTCGACGGGTATTCATGATCCAACATGTAAAGCAACAATGTAAGTTATTATTAAATGGGATTTGGGGTTTACCTGATTAAGTATGAAGCTCTTCCCTTGGCGAGGGCGACCGCAGACAGAAACAACACCAATGGGTCCCTTAACAAGTTGGAGAGTGGTGACTGCTTCTGGGTCCATCCTAAATTTACCATTTTCATCGCAGTAGACGAGACGAATGGGTCTCGGAGGACCGGTACCCGTTGCGAATACTGGTGGAGGTGAAGGTGTTGGGGTTGATTGTGAGAGATGAAGGATTGTGGCGAGGTTTCAATATTAGAAGAGGCAGGAGAGCTTCTGTTAATAACCGCATCATCACTCAGAGAGAGAGAGAGTGATTTGAAAATTGAGGGAGGGAAGATCCAAATTTGAGAGAGAAGACGCTCTGGTTGCGTAAAATGTACACTTTTAGAGGAACAAAAAAGGTGCAACCCCCAATCGACTCTACTAAGAGCTTATTACACCTGTTAGACCATCTCCAATAGATATTTGATCTATAGCTTACTAGTAAACTACGGGGGTAAACGACCGAGAAAGGAGACGGGAGGAGGGTACAACGTCATCTTTACAGAAGCTATTGAGGTCGTGAAGGCCATGGATTCAGTTGAATCAAAAGAAGATAAAGAGGGGAGCTCTGTTAGCTTTGGAACTTATTTGAGTGATTCAAAACCAAATAATGTCAACAAAGAAGAGGTACATATGGGGATTTCTATGAAAGATGTTTTGTTTTGTAATAATAGCACTTGTGATGCCACCACCTGTAGTAGTAAATGCCGATGTCACCAAAATGCTAGTGAAGATGAACACTTTGAAGAAGTGCAAGAGGTATTTCAGGATGGAAGTGAAGGTGGGGATGCTACTAACGCCAAGGAGAGGAAGGGTGCAGTGGAGTACACTGATGAACAGATTAAGCAAAAACCATTGAAGTGCCTCTATGGAAAATGAAATGATGGCCAATGCGTCCATGAAAAAGCCACTAACCAGGACTTCCCACCTTTGAACCCTGCTATTAGTGGAGTCAATAATGCCACGAGTTTGAACTGGGCAAGTTTGATGGGTGCAGCTCCTAGTAACAGAGGTAAGACTAAGCTCACTTATGCTCCACCTACAATGTTAAATGGGGTGCCCACTGCTGTGATTACTGGTAAGGAGCTCATCAAGAATATTAAATGCTATGAAAATTACCTGGTGTGGAATTTCATTGGCAGGAGGTTGGATTATTGGTTTGTTAAAGAGACCTTGAGTAACCTATGGAGAGTTAAGGGACACTTTGACATGACATTACAAGGTAATGACTTATTCTTCTTCAAGTTTAGCTCTGCATAAGATAGAGAGAAGGTTTTAGAGATTGGGCCAGTTCACATAGCTAATAGGGTCTTTATGTTGAGAGCTTGGAAACCTATTATCGAGCTTGAAACAAGGTACTATACAATAGTTCCTGTTTGGATTACTCTGAGAAACAGGCCATCAGTCTTCTGGTACCCTGAAGACATTGGCAAAATTGTGAGTTCAGTGGGGCCTCCCATGTGTCTTGATAGAGCAACAAAAGAGAAATCAATAACAAATTATGTCCGGGTCTGTGTTGAGTTGAAAGTAGGCCAAGATTTGCCAAAGATATTGACAACAATCATTGATGATACCATTGTTGAAATGGAGGTAGAGTGCTCTTGGGTGCCAGTTAAGTGTGAAATTTTATGTGCTCGTATTTAATGTATTTCGAGAAATTAGGTCAATACAATTTCTAGCAATCAATGATCAAAGATTAAACAAAAACAATTAATAGTAAAGACAATGAATTAAACAACACAAGTAATTGTTCACCCTGTGGAAACTCCTTACTCAGGAGAAAAACTTCAGGTCTTTGTCGATGAACACGATGACCAAAAAAACCAGTAATCAAAAAGTGTTTAAATTTGAATTACACTTACAGACTCGATAACCTCGTCTCGTGATTATCTTTCCTCTGATCTAAGCATCATGTCCTATCGCTTTTGTTCTCACAACGACTCTTCTTCGTTCTCTCAACGACTCTCCTTGAACTCACAACAATGAACACCCTTCTTGAATCGCTCTAAAACAATATGTGGGAAGTATGATAAACTAACTCAACATCAACCTCAAGATTTTTAGGTTTTGATTGATGTCAAATTGTCTATCTAATAAAGGATATTGAGCTCTTTCGAAATAAACTTAGAAGAAAAAAAAAAAAAAAAAAAGACAAAAAAAGAAGCAAAGTTCGCTTAAATACTATTTTAGTTTTTCTCGAGACTCGGTCGAACGAGACCTAAGGTCGTTCGAATGAGATCCATAATAAGCCTTCAAAAATATACGACTTTTGTTTAGAACTCGTAGCACTCGTTTGAACGAGACCCAAAGTCGTTCGAACGAGATTCCCAAAAGTGTACTAAAAGACATGTTCAGAAATGTATCATAAAAGTATCAAACCAGAAAAAATATGATCAAATATCATTTCCTTGTGCTATCCTGTCAAGGATACTCATTTCTCCCCAATATTTGTCACTGAAGAAACAAAACACACTCCAATACACAACTCAAAGCCACATAGTCGACGACACCAAACTCTGCCATCTGCAAAATCCAATAACAACAGCACAAACCAACATTCACAGGAACTCACACCAACCCAATCACCACTTAACCCCAAGATGCATCTTTGGGAAACCTCGAACAAAACTGCCATAAATTGCATGGGAAAACTTTTGTAATCAAACCCCAGTCATAAGGAAAATCAAGTACAAGGAGCAACAAACTCAAACATTTTCTCAATCGAAACCAAATGATCAATAGAGAGAGAAAAAAAATCACAGTAGGAGGTGGAGACAAGAGTGAGAGAGATAGACAAACCAAAACAGAAAGGAACTTTGAATTTTAAAAAAAATTAAAAAGTCGTTCAAACGAAACACCAAGTTTTGGCTTTAAACGTTTGAACGAAGAAAAAACTCGTTCGAACGACTCAACAAGTTTTGACTGGGAGAAATGAGGTCATAACTCGTTCGAAGGAAATAATGGAAATAGGTAAACGCACCAAAATTGACCAAAATTACCAAGTAATCAATAGACATTGATAGGAGACATAAGATAAGACACAAGACTTACGAGATAAGCTGAAGACTACCAAACACACTCCCCCTCAAAATATGCAGAGTCAAATTTATAAGCATAATGGAGACATGATATAGAGAATATTGTTGATTTATGAACAAAATAATGTAAAAGAACTTTGTGTGTGCGTGTGTAGTCCAATCAAAGTCCTGACATTTAGACATATGAAGATCACTATATTGGAAATATGTTTCAACTTAGGCCTCTCATGGTTGGTTACTCAAAGTCAGTAAAAATTTACTAGATATCACTCTGAGGAAATATGAATATGAATAAACTGAAGTTAAAAATTCACAAACAAAAAAAAACAACGTTAATTTACTTAAAGATCTCATAGAAGGAAAATCAATTATTTTAGATGGTGTCAAGTGTCAAGTTAACTAATATAGAATCCCTATCTCTCATCTCCACTAAACTGGCCGTGTTAAACACTCAAGATCAAGTAGGTCTTGAAAAAGGTATAATGTAGACAAGAGAAGGGACATGATGGAGTAGGTGTTTTGCTGGCATTCTGAGATTGCAGTTTATACTTTCTCCCCCTCTTTCTTCAAATTGAGTTTATCTCCCGTCATTTTTTCTCTTTATTGAGACGCATTGAATAGAATACTTCTTGTTTTTGTTTTTTAGACTCTGATTGATATACTAGCAAACACATTGGGGATACTCTATTTTTCTATCCATATTTCCCAATTAAACTACATGGTTTCACTCCTTCCTTCACTTTTATTTTACTAAAAAGTCTCAAAAAAACGGGCTAAAAAGAGTTAGATATAAAACAAATGGCATATTTTAAGGCACAAAAGGGCTACAAACGGAAAAAAAATTGGGTAAGCATAGACGAAGGCCAAAAAGGTGTAACAATAAAAAAAAACCTATTATCATATCTTCGGTCTCACATAGTATTTTTTTGTCTCGAATCAAGTATAGGGAATGTTTTATTAGACTAACTTAAACTAGATGTCACCACCAACAATTGACTAATGCATAAAATAATGAGATCAGAAACAAAGAGAGATTTTGCGGGAAATAATTTATTTAACAACACTTAAAGCTTGTACAAAAGGTTAGATCCTCACATAATATTAGGTAACGAAGTCTCTACATTTATCCTCAAGATTTCTACTTACGACTAGAGTTAGAAACAGTTAGAACTAGTGATGAGTAAGTGATACCAAGTAGCTCAAGCATTAGATGAATATATTATAAATAATTAAATCTCGAACATGCACATACTTAGCTAAGATAGACTGTAATGCAAAAATCAGGGGAAATAACCAATATGAATAAGAGAAACGACACATACCTGAGACTGTCCACAGAATAGCGACACAAATAGTCAGGATGACCAAAAAGATTTACTCAATAGAATAGACACCAATGGTGTTAATAAAGGATTTATCAGATAAAACATCTTTTAGATTGGTTGGTTCAATCATCGACCCATAATACACACTCTTCACTATTTCATTTTGAGCCATTACTACAACATTACATCATAATCACGGTAGAATATCCTTTTTCTGAACCCAAATGAGTTTCACTTTCTTTCGTACTTTCGTCGCTTGAGTCAAATTCTTGAAAACATTTAAAAACTTTTGGACAATAGAGAAATTAACAACAGATTGAGCATATGGTCGATAGGGTTTCCCTCTTTCCCTGAGAAATTCATTCATATCATAGAATTCAGGAACATATCTGCAATAGGGAGCAAAATGACCCTTTCGACCACAAGCCTGACAATAAAATACACGAAAGATAGAAGGCATCTTAGTCTGCCTATGAGAAGCATTAATAATACTTTGTTTGGGCAAATATGACACTGCAATAGCTTTGACAAACTTGGTGATCTAAGGTGTAGTAGACTTAACATTTTGCTCATTAAATCTAAGTCCCCTTTTATCAATACCATTTTTGCTCATACTTAGCTTTTTATCAATATTCTTTGCTACATGGAGAAAAACTTCAAGTTTTTGCTTAGTAGAAGTTAAGTCAAGTTTAAACTTCTCAAGTTCAGTTTCAGTCAATTGTAACTTCCCCACAGCAGTATGTTTTTCTTTTTCACAAATATCAAGTTTGACAATAAGAACATCTTTCTCATTCTTAAGTTTCTCAAGCTGAGAAACAAGTTGAGAATATAAATTTTCAAACTTGGGTTCTTCACTATTATCACTTTTATAATCACTCTAATTTTGAATAGAGTTTTCTAGCTCAAAAGGGTTAGAATAATTATTACTAGAGTTTATTATACTAGAAAATGCACAATAGTTACCATTTTCATATTCTTGGGGATGATCATTATTAGCATCAAATTCATCATTATCATCATCCCAAGTTACTTTAATATTCATGGCCTTATGGTTACTATTAGAACTCTTAGTGGGACAGCTGTGAGCATAATGACCATACTTGTGACACCTATAATATTTAACTTTATTTACGTCTTGTTCAAGATTGGTATGCTTGACATATGACTTAGCACGGTCATGAGGAGGCAGCTTATAATTCATATTTTGTCATTGTTTATCAAATTGCCATTTTTTCAGGAGTTTTCTAAGCTGTTGGATTATAACAACAATCTGTGAATCAAAGTCTAATTCCTCATTATCGTCAGAGAGACATAAGTTGTCAATTTCTCTGGTTCCCTGAGAAGTGGAAGAGTTGGAAAAAGACTTAAAAACCAGACTCTTATTCTTCTTAGGGTTTTCCATTTCCATCTCGATTTTAAATGTTTACAATTTTCCAGCAAGTGTATATGCTTTCATAGTTTTAAGATTTTGAGCTTTCTCTATGACATTACGTCTGGATCTAAAACTCTTAGGGAGAGATCTTAGAATTTTACAAACTATTTGAACATCAGTATATTCAGCTCCTAAAGAGGCACTATTGTTGATAATGTCCCTCAGTCTGGCATAAAACTTACCGAACGGTTCATCCTCACTCATCTGGATGTTTTTAAATTGAGAAGTGAGCATTTGCAGTTTGCTGTCTTTAACTGTATCATCACCTTCGTGAGTGTGCATTAAGATGTCCCAAACTTCTTTTAAAGTGGTACACGCGGAGATGTGTCTATACTCACTTTGGCTCAACGCATTAAAGATAACATTAAGACCATTAGAATTATTCCCAGATGTTTCTTTTTCCTCCTTAATCCATTTATTTTTATGGTTTCGGAATTTCTATAGCTGTTGCTGGCTCACCCCACATAATAGTCGGAGGCACCCATCCATCTTCAATGACAATCCATACATCTTCTCCCATAGATTGCAAGAAGGCAATCATTCAAACCTTCCAGTAGGGAAAGTTCGTGCCATCAAAGAGTGGTGGAAGATTTATAGGACCTCCAAAATTTTAGAATCCAATAAATTTAGCAAGCACTTAAAAACAGGGTCACCGCTCAGGATATAAAGCCTACAAATGATTATGCTTTAATACCAATTAAAATTATATGTACTCATATTTAATGTATTTTAAGAAATTAGTTCAGTACAATTCCTATTAATCAATGATCTAGGATTAAACAAAAACAATTAATAGTAAAGACAAGAAATTAAATAACACAAGTAATTGTTTACCCTGTGGAAACTCCTTACTCAGGAGATAAACCACAGGTCTTTGTCGATGAACACGATAACCAAAAAAGCCACTAATCAAAAAGAGTTTAAATCTGAATTACACTTACAGACTCGATAACCTCGTCTTGTGATTATCTCTCTTCTGATCCAAGCATCATACCCTATCGCTTTTGTTCTCGCAACGACTCTCCTTCGTTCTCGCAATGACTCTTCTTCATTCTCTCAACGACTCTCCTTCGTTCTCTCAATGACTCTCCTTGAACTTACAGCAAAGAATACCCTTCTTGAATCACTCTAGAATTATATATGAGAAGTAGGATAAACTAACTCAACGTCAACCTCAAGGTTTTTAGGTTTTGATTGATGTCAAATTGTCTTTCTGATAAGGATATTGAGCTCTTTCGAAATAAACTTAAAGAAAAGAAAAGAAAAGACAGAGATAGAAAACGAAGCAAAGTTCGCTTAAATACTATTTCAATTTTTCTCGAAACTCGTTCGAATGAGACCTAAGGTCGTTCGAACGAGATCCCTAATAAGCCTTCAAAAATATGCGACTTTTGTTTAGAACTTGTAGCACTCATTCGAACGAGACCCAAGGTCGTTCGAACGTGATTCCCAAAAAAGTTACGAAAATTAGAAAAATGTTTTTGGCTCCCTTTATCAGAGTTTTACTTAACCAACTTACCTTCTTGAACGTTGGTTGATAGAAGACTTGTACGAAGGTCTTCGTTCTATCACTGTCTTCGACTGAGATAACCACGAAACTTCACATATGCGAAATGAGACAAACCAAAACCTTTCAAAGTGCAACTTCTGCAAGATTTTTTGGGCTTAACTCTAATGGGTGTAAGAAGAATCCAAGCAATATACAAGATATAAGGCTTGCTACTAAACCCATGTCACCTCAGCGCCGAGAAAAGTGTGGAGACCAGTGGAGCAAGTTAATTTCAAGCAGACTAGTAACAACAATAAAAAGCAAATAGACGAGGAGGGTTTCATGATTCCAAATCCAAAAAAGACTTTCAAGAACACAAACGCTAGGAATACCATCAACCAAAAAAGTGGCATTATGATCCCTAAAGATATAATTGCTGAAGCTGTGGCCAGTGGAGACGTTAAAGGAATTGATGAAGTGGAACCAACTTTTGGAGAAAGTAATGAGCATGTTTGGGATGACACCTGTTGATGGCCCTAAAAAGGGAGATGTTGGTAATATTACTAGGGGGTGAACACTAGTGAGCAGAAAAAACATAAGGAAAAAAAAGATAAGGAAAAATGCAAGGAGGAGAATGATGAGAGAGAAAATGAAAGAATTGAGCCTGAGCCATCCTCAAAAGCCAAGTACAAGGGAGTTGAACACAAAGAGATAACAGAGAAACATAATAGCTCTATAGGGATGAAGAACAACCCAAAACCTAATTGTTTATGATGTTACAACTGGCAGTTTAGAATGTGAGAGGGGTGAACAGAAAAATCAAGCACAAAGAAGTTAAAAAAAATGATTTGTATTAACAAGCTTTCTTTTGTAGGTCTGGTGGAGACTAAGCTACTATATAACAAAGAGATGATTTGGGCAAGAGTCTTAACCCCACATGGAAGTACATTACTAATGGCTCTACCATCATTAAAGGAAGGATTTTTGTCACTTGGGATCCTGCTTTACTAAATGTTACTATTGTAGGGAAACTATGCAAGTTATACATTGCCATGTAATGTTTCATGACAAAAGTTTTTTGGTTACAGTGGCTTATGGCTCCAACAATGTTGTTGTTAGAAGAGTTATGTGGGATGATTTTAAGTTAATTGCTAGGTGTTATATCATGCCTTAGCTAATTGGGGGAGACTTCAATGCTGCTTTCTGCAATGAGGATAAGAATGGAGGGAGACAGGTACTCACATAAAATCTCATCTTATATAAGGAATTGTTGCATGATACTAATCTTATTGACCTCAAGTACATTGGACAACACTATACGTGGTCTAATAAGAGCTCTACTGATAGAATTTGGGTTAAGTTGGACATGATTTTGGTTAATGACATGTGGAGCGCAAACTTCAAAGATTCCTTAACTGACTTCCAATGTACTGGGATATCTGACCATACACCAATGATTGTTTCTATTTTCAATCCTCAACCTTCAAAGAAAAAAACTTTTAGTGTTTGAGCTGGCGAAGAGGGTTACAAAGAGGTGATTGAAGAAGTTTGGGCAGGTAGGGTGGAAGGCAATGATATGTACAATCTGATGATGAAGCTGAAGAAAGTTAAACATGGGTTGTCCAAGTGGAACAAGGAAAAGGTTGGAAATGTGACTGATCAAGCTAAGTCTGCTAAAGAGACTCTTCAAAAAATTCAGGAAGAGATAGGGAGAAGACCAAATGATAATAATTTGCTCCTTGAAAAGAAAGTTACTTGCAATGCTTTTATTGTTTAGGCAAAAAAAGAAGAAACTTTCTTAAGACAGAAGTCTAGGGTGTCTTGGCTGGCTCTTGGGGATTCCAATTCAGATTACTTTTACATAGTGATTGTGACGACCTACCGAACGCCGGCCAAATTTACCCGAGCGTATTGAGTTATGTCTGAATGTATTTGTTCTCTATATCCTAATATAGCAGCACGCCAAGTTTCGTCGCAATCGGATTCAGTTAAGGGGGCGAAAAGGTCCAGTACGCTTCGTCTCATGTTTTAACGTTTCCTTTTGGAAGTTGACTATTTACTTAGTAGCTATATTAAGGAGGAACCTTGGTCCGATCCTCCCCATGACTAAAAGAGCTTTAATGCTTGGTCATCAAGGACCCGGCTCATGGACTATCTACAAGGGATAGTTATGAGTTCTCCTAGGCCTAGGGAAGGCCAGGGGACATTGCCTCGCAATGCGGGCCGATTTTCAATAAAGGGCTTCATATGGCGCCGCTATGCCCCGCGGGCTATCCGAGACGCACCGCCCCTTACAGATGGACAATATAAATAGTCCAGGCTCGTCGCCCCTTTAGATATGAGTCCCTTATGTGAAAACTGGCATATTGAGCTACCCTGATCCGCTACAGGACAGGTGTGCTTTCCATACCTCGCGCGCGTCGTGAGAGATTACGCTGTAGGGATTATTGAGGGAACCGTCAGCGTTGTTGCCTATACCGAATACATATTCGATGACCCCTCACGAGTATCCAGGATAATCCGGATGTCGCTCTAGCATCCGTGGGTTGTATGCCACTGGCGCGCCGCGCGCGTGAAGATGGCTGGTACACGCCGACCGCGCGTCCATGTACGCCGTACGGTCCCTTATTCCACTGCACTCCGGGCACTGTAGAGGCGGTCCCGGTTAGGGCCGTGTCAGTGATACAAGTTAGAAACTCAATTGTGGCCCTCAAAGGGGACAACAACTCTTATATAACTGACAGAGGGGACATTGCTGCTGTGGTGGTTGACTACTTCAAAAGCATTTTGGGTGCTAACAAAATGAGTGTGAATATTAATGGTCTAAGAAACCTGCAGTTCAAGACTAAAATCCAAGATGTTGATTACCATCACTTGACCAAGGAGGTGAATGAAGATGAATAAGGGATGCTCTGATGGGGATTGGAAACTCAAAAACACCATGGCCTAATGGTTTTAGAACTCATTTTTTTTAAAAGTAATTGGGATTTGATCAAGAAAGATTTTGTGAAGGCAATCCATAACTTCTTCAAGAAAGGGATAATGCGGACTCAAATTAACTCCACTTTTATTACTCTTATTCCAAAAAATCTTAATCAAGCTACCTTTATTGAAGGAAGGTGTATCTTTGACAATCTCTTAATAGCCCATGAGCTCTTAAGGAGTTAGCACAAGGAGGATAACAAGCCTGGTTGTATAGCAAAGATAGATCTCAAAAAAGCTTATGACATAGTTCAATGGGAACCATCACTACTTCTTTGGAGGCCCTTAACCACCCCCCCTCCAATTTGTAGGTTGAATCAATGAGTGTATTTCAACTACAAGCTATTCCGTGGCTATTAATGGTACCCAATAAGGTTTCTTTAGAGGGAGAAGAGGGTTAAGACAAGGAGATTCTTTATCACCTTATCTCTTTGTCTTAGTCATGGAAAGCTTAGGCATTCTTCTAGATAATGTTCAAGATTCAATCTACATAGCAAGTGCTCTATTCCTATTATAATACACTTAGAATTTGTAGACAGAGCCGACCCTTGAGGTGTGCAAGGTGTACGACGGCATAGGCCCAAGGGCAAAAGGGCCCAAAAAAAAAATTGCTTCAGCCTTAAAAAAAATAAAAATAATTATACAAAGCCCAACCCAGTTTCGATTTGGGCATTGGGTCAACTAAACCAGCCCAACTACTAGTCTTTCCTTCTCAGACACTCTCTCTCATTCTCTTTCTAAATCTAATCACTCTCTGTCTCTGTCTCTGACTCTCTTTTATCTTTAGAAGAAAAAAATCTTTCATCTCTCTTCTCTCCGTACTCGACAATAATGGCTAGTTTCTTGGTTAATTGGTTTTGTTTACTCAATTGCTCTCTCCCTCTCTTGGTTTGGAGGTCTCCGATTGTGTACTTCTAAGTTCCAAAATCAAGGGTTCATATTATTGTCTCTAAAATTTAAGGGTTTTCATTTTTTAAGAATTCAATCAAACCAAAGTCAAGAGACAATAATTATACTTTGCTCTCCTCAGTCCTCGCTGTTCTCAATCCATAATTGCTCTATTTGGTGATCTTTATCTATTATTATTTGTTAATTTGCAATTCTATTAATCTGTTTACTTGATTTAGTATTTAATTTCTAGATTTTACCATAAAATGCTTTATAAACAATTAAGCGGAAATGATAAGAAATAAAAGAAGAGAATAGACGTTAAATTCATACAAAATCAACGAGGAGTGATGGAAAAATTTATTTATAAAGCCCCAGACAATGTAGAAAGCTTAGGTCATGAAAATGTAGGATTGAATGATAATGTAAATGTTGGTTTGGATTGTAATAAAAGTGAAAATGTTGATATCGGTTTGAATGACAATATAAATATTGGTTTGAATTGTAATGAAAGCGAAAATATTAATATTGGATTGAATAGTAATGTAAATGCTAGTTTAAATAATAATGAACAACCAAATACTATATACATTTATGACCCAAGAAATTGGGATAATCTTACCCAAAACTCTATAGATGAATTAATAATAAATGGATATCCACGAGATACAATATTTACAAAAGGCCCTAAAGATGGAATTGGAAGACTTATCTCTTTAACGCATTATACTCCTTATCTACCGAACGGCAAAAAATATGATAGAAAGTGGCTTGTTTATTCACAAGATACGAATAAAGTTTATTATTTTTGTTGTAAGTTATTTGCTAAAGGACCACGAGTAGGTAATTTAGTAAATGAAGGATTTAAAGGTTGGATACATCTTAGTGTTAAGCTTAAAGAGTATGAGTTGAGTAATGAATATATCATGTGTATGACTTATTAGATTGAATTAAGAACGAGATTGTAATCAAATCAAACAATTGACAAAGATCTTCAGAACCAAATCAACAAAGAAAAAGAATATTGTAAGGCGGCAATATGTAGAATAATTTATGTAGTAAAATATCTTGGTAAACAAAATTTGGCATTTCGTGGAAAAGTGAGAAAATTTAGGAAAAAAATTTAAGTTTAATATAAATGATTGGAGAATGGGATCCAGTAATAAAGAAACATATTCATCATTTTCAAACAAGTAAGAATCTGCATAAAAAATCTATAAAAGCAATTCATAATCATTATTTGAGTCATAAAATTCAAAATGAATTGATTATTATTTTATTGTCCAAAATGAAGAGTGTGATCATTCAAACTATTAAGAAAGTAAAATATTTTTTGGTAATTCTAGATTATACTCCAGATTCTAGCCATAAAGAACAAATATCTTTGATATTACGATGCGTAGACGTGTCGACGAGTCTAGTAAGAAGAGTAGAGTATTTATTAGAATTTTTACATGTACATGATACATCTGGAAATGAACTTTTTGAAGAGTTAGAAGATGTACTAAAGATGTTTAATCTTAGTATTTATGATGTTAGAGGGCAAGGGTATGATAATAGTTCTAATATGAAAAGAAACACCAAGGTGTTCAAAAATAATTACTAAACATAAATCCCAGAGCTTTATAGGTTTTATACGGTTGTTGTAGGCTAAACTTGTCACTTTGTGATATTGCAAATTTCTAGTAAAGCAAGAGATTTTTTTGGAGTGGTACAACATATTTATACCATATTTTCTTCTTCAACAAAGCGATAGGACATTTTGAAAAATAATATCGAATCCGGTTTAACTCTTAATCTCGTTCGGCCACACGTTGGAAAAGTCGCATAGCTAGCGTAAAAGTAATGAGTTATCAAACTCACAAAATTAGAGATGTTTTACTTGATTTAGCTAAAGATAAGGACTCAAAAATAAGTAGTGAAATTAATTCATTAGCGAGACATGGACTAGGCAATTTTGAGTTTTTAGTAAGTATGATTATTTGGTATGATATATTATATGTTGTTAACTTAGTTAGCTAAAAGTTACAAGCTAAAGACATGCCTTTGGACATTTCTATTGAGCAAATAAAATGGTTGCGAGGATATATTTTAACATATAAAACAACGGGGTTTGAAGATGTCATAGCTACTTCTAAAGAAATTGCTAATAAAATGGATATTAATCCTAAATTTGTTGAAAAACGTATTATTTGTAGAAAAAATCATTTTGATGAGAATGTAAATCATGAAACACTAATACTAGTTCCGGATTCACCTAAATATTTATTTAGAAAATATTATTATAATTTTATCATTGATCAATTTCTTGGTTCCTCAAAAATTAGGTTTGAGCAATATCAAGAATATGAGAATATCTTTAGATTTTGTTTAGTTTTGATAACTTAATTTATTAGATGATAGTCATTTAAGTACACATTGTGATAATCTTGAAATAGTTCTGAAGCATGAGAGTTTAACTGATGTTGATGGAGAAGATTTGTTAAGAGAAATAAAAGTCTTGCGCACGATGTTACCAAAAGAAACAAAGACCGCTTTGGAGATACTGACTTTCTTGAATATAATTGATTCTTTTCCAAATGCTTGTATTGCTTATAGAATATTATTAGCGATACCGGTTACAGTCGCATCTGGAGAAAAAAGTTTTTCAAAACTACAAAATACTAAAATCTTACTTGCGGTCGACTATGTTACAAAAAAGACTAAATGGATTAGCAATGATGTCTATATAAAATGATTTGTTACAAAATCTTGATTATAAGAGTATAATTGGCGAATTTGCATCTAGAAAGGCTTGTAGACAAATTTTTGAATGATATTTTGTTGTTGATTTTAGTTAATGCCTCATGTTTGTATGAATTTAACGTCTTTATTCCATAAAATAATAACTAATTTATAGTGCTTTTGTTTGTTTTTTTGAGGTTTGCATTCGAGGAATTGATCGAAGATATTGGTGATTTCGAAGAAGCTAAAGGTACATTGAAATGGTATTTTCATAAATGTACTACGAAAACTATTATTTAATATACTTTAATTTGTGTTTACTTTAGGAGTCAATATTATATATTAAGATGCATGTGTTATGTTTAATACTACAAAAAAAAATTCTCAAAAGAAATTATTATTTTTATAGTAAAATGCACATTTTTTTCCCCTTCGTACAGGGCCTTATAAAGGGTAGGGCCGACCCTGTTTGTAGATGATATATTGGTGTTTAGCAGGTGGGATTCTAGCTCTGCTATTTTCTTTCAGAGATAGCATGGAGAACTTCAACATGATGACAGGGCTTGAAATCAACAAAGATAAATCTGTTATCTTATTATCTGTTGTGGACAATGTTACTAATTATGAAATTACTGCTACTCTGGGGTTCAGTGAAGAACATTTGTCCTTCAAGTACTTAGGGGTTCATCTTATATCTACAAGACTCAGTGTTAGACATTGTAGCCCCCTTATTGGGAAAATGACAAGTAAGGTTCTTGTGTGGAGTAATAAGTTCCTTTCCTATGTAGATAGACTACAACTAATCAAGTTTGTTCTGTCCATCTCCCATGTGTATTGGAGTAGCCTTTTTATCCTCTTCAAAATGGTTATTTATAAGATAAATGCTATTTGTGCTAGGATTTTGTGGCATGGCATGAGCACAACATTGGCAAGAAATCCAATCCCATTAGTTGGAGGAGTGTATGTTATCCTAAAGAAGAAGGTGGTCTTGGTATTAATGACCTGGAAACTTGGAATCTCTCAGCTGTCTTGAAGCTCACTTGGAAAATTATTAGTAGGGATGACAATTTGTGGACTAAGTGGGTTTATAACCATCTTATTAGGAGCAAGAACTTCTGGCAGATCAATATCCCTAATAATAGCTCTTGAGCTTGGAGGCAGATTTTAAAATCCAGGGAGGTTACTAGCAAGCATGTGAGAATTGTTATTGGAGATGGGAGTGACACTATATTTTGGAAAGATCCTTGGCACCCTCAAGGAATTTTTCTTCATAAGTTTCCTCAAATTCTCAAGTATGATTCTTTCCTCAACCTTAATGCAACTGTCAACAATGTCATTCATCAGTTTGAATGGGCTATCCCTAATCATCTTCATATGTACCTTAACAATATTCTCAAAGATTCCCTCATATTGTTAAATTCCCAATGACAGACAAAACCTTTTGGAAAACTTCTATAAAGGCATTTTCATTATTGTTGAGACTATGAGGAGTCTAATAGCAAGGAAGGAGGAAGTCAGATGGGCAGGGGTGTGCTGATCAAGGCATAACATACCAAAATAAGGCTTTATAACCTGGATTCTTCTCAAAGACATTCTAGCTACACAAAATAGATTGGTGCAGAGGCATATTTTGACTCTCTTTTTTTACATCTATTATGGATGATCTACGTTCTACTTGAGTTCGTGGTCGATGTATAACTGTTAACATATTTGTAACTGCGTGAGTCTGGTACTGGATAAGATCGAGTCTTATAGAAATCGAGGTACAGATGAGATCGAGTGTCCTTAACTCGAGGGATAAGTCCCTACAATTGCCCCCTCGCAACTAAAGTCACGTGTGGCTTTAGTTGAGAAAAACCCTAAAAACTCGGACCTTGTGATGACGTAAGCAATACTTGAAAAATGGAACGTCTGTATTAAAGAGTGGGTTGCCATTATGACGCGTGAGTGTCATGGGCGGACTGTTAGTTTTCCTGAGCGAATGACTATTTAGGGAATCAATGTGCATTAAATGCGATACCGCTATAAATAGTATATTTAATTGCCGAATAGCCTGCAATACATTTCGCTGCAGAGAAAAGCAAATATGCCTGTTTTGAAGAGTGAGAAAAAATATATGAGTTTTTTGGAAGCGTACCTTTGTAAAATCATGGTTAAATAAGGAATCAAGTGTATCATACCCGGTTTTCTTTTATCATGGAGGGATTCTGGATATGGTTTTGTGGTTATCAGAGTAGGGAGACTCCCTTTGTTGTTTTCTTGAAGGAGTGTTGTTTAAAATATTTTTGGGTATTATGTAGCGTACGTTTTAGCGGCCGGGGTATGCGATGCAAAATCCCTGGTCTCTACTGATGTCTCGTTTCTAAGGTAGGAGTCCTTCTCAACTTCCACGAACTCCGGGTTTGTGTGGATAGGAGGAAGAGACGGCGGTGGTAGCGGTAGAAGATGTATCGCCTCTCTCGGTGCCATCGCTTTTCTTTTAATTCTTCCTGCACGGAATTAAGGGGAAAAAGGTTTCAGACCTGTTGCAGTCTTGTACTTTGCGATCTGTGGTGGAGGTTTCTATGGAAGATCAGGAGTATCTCGGCAACGATAAAAGAACTAGAGACCTGTCCTCGTGTTTGGGAAAGTATTTATAATATTGAGCTTCGAAGAGATTGATTCTGTAATTGTAAAGTAACGCTATAAGAATAGTCCTGTAACCAGCTTGTTAGATAAAAATCGAGCGTAAAAAGAATATCTTGTTTGCTTTTTACTAGCGAAAGGCAGAGATGGTCGACATGTCATCGAGCTGTACATAATATGGGAAGGAATAGTTGGTGATATAACATACCTTATTTTACCTCGTAAATCAATCGAGCTTAGCAGATGTAAATATAAAGCTCAAATATAATCTTTAGGGAGCTCGATTAAGCACGAAATGATAATTGTAAGTAGCTCGAACCGGGAAGAGTGGGTTCAGAGACTGAAATACCTTGCGTATAGTCATCGAAAATTAGTCCTGTTAACTGAACAATATAAAGGTGTGACTTGTTCTCTAAGAAGGTTATTCATTAAAAGTGGTGAAGACTCATTCTCAGAGGGCTGTTGAAGCGTGTGTGTTGAATGACTTGCGTTTAGCATTCAAGATTGATGAAATAAGGGAAGTTATTTTCGGGCAGTAAGGTTATGATGCGGTTCTGCTCGAAACCCGAGCGAACTTTGAGGTAAGACTGGCGTAGAAAGGGGCGAGGAATTGTATCGCGTGTACTAGTCCGAGTCCATGCGTATCTGCTGGTGCCTGTTGAAGATCGTAAAAAGTTTATCATGATGATAGTCAGGGAGGAGATCATTCATTAATGGCGGATATAGATGGTCGTCGCAGGGCTGCTGGAGGCTTGTGGTGTGGTTAGGCAACTGGTGCTTCAAATG
>JACGCM010001986.1:0-108007 GCA_014058105.1 Kingdonia uniflora
TGAGAAGAATTTATTGTAACAATGTTTGAGAAATGTTCCAGCTGTTTACTCAACCACCTTACTCCCCAAGGCATCATTTAAGTAGGATTCAAACTATCAAATCTGGGGAAACTATCCCTCCATTTCCTACTTCAAGCATGTCTGGATCTAGTCCAATGAAAAAACCAGGGATTATTTGTGCCTATCTAGATTGGATATTGGGAATCCTAGAATTTGAAATAGTACTGAGATAATGAGACAGGGAATCTTGCGATTAACGCAACTACAGCAATTATTTTGTTTTCAAGAAATATCGAGATTCAGTGAATCGATACACTCACTCGCCACTAAAGCACTAATAATTTGCATCTGCATTACCAATCTTTTCATCC
Organism: Kingdonia uniflora; assembly: GCA_014058105.1. NCBI lineage: Eukaryota > Viridiplantae > Streptophyta > Magnoliopsida > Ranunculales > Circaeasteraceae > Kingdonia > Kingdonia uniflora. The sequence continues at coordinate 372 of JACGCM010001986.1, forward strand.
ATTAGCCCAATTGCTTGAGCTGATTCCCTATACTCGTTTATCCTTCATCACTACAAATATCATCTAGGAATATATGGAATCTGTAGGTGCTACCATTCCAACCTCCAGCGTCTGGCAAAATCAGCGTACACCTCATCAGATCACTCTAGATCCTACGTGGTGGCAATAAAAAAAAGATACTCATGTTTTACAAAAGATTCCAACATATTTACACCGAAGCAGCAAATATGGTTTCTTAGCGCCAGTAAATGGTTTACCTTATCCCATTATCAGAAATGTCTTGATGTCTCCAGCGGTCCCAACCTAGCACCCCATAGAGCTGGATCAATGTCCACCACCCTGTTTAACATAGAGAAATTGAAAGATTTAAACTCAAGCAAAGTAAGACATATCTGGGTAGAAAAAGCAATAGAGTTACAAGAAAAAAAAACCATTCAACACAGGGATAAAAAAATTGAACGCCTTACTTCACAGGTACGGTCTACAGGGTATCTATACTGAAACAAAGCAATAAATAATTAGAAGAATTTCTAAATTAACAATAAGTTGCTGGGGGTAATAGGTTTACCTCTGTTTCTTTATTTCGCCATTGTTTTGCAGTTATCATACTCCATAATCCATACACTGAAACATAAGAATTAGTTTTAAGTAGTTACATAGTAGGTGTTGTGAGACACTCTATATATGCGATCAGCATAGTTGTTATTGGCATACCCATGACAGCAAAGATTTTTTTGCCTCTTTGTTCGTCATGACCAAGTCGCACCACTCCTCCGTCATGGAAGATTTCCCAGCACCCCACTCGTCATATCTCAAAAGACTCCTAACAACACAAGACAATCTCCAAAAACTGACCTAACAAACCTAACCGATGCTCCAACAGACAGACACTCATAAATTACATGACTTTTACAGACACTCAAACCTTTTTTTACAACTTCCACAATTACATTGACTTTACAGACACTCAAACCTTTTACAACTTCTACAATTACATTGACTTTACAGACGCTCAAACCTTTTACAACTTCCACAATTACATGGACTTTACTTACACACAAACCTTTTACAACATCCACAATTACATTGACTTTACAGACACTCAAACATTTTACAACTTCCACAGTAATGCCACCAAACATCCTTACATCTATGCAACCACGACAAAAGAGAAATATGGGTTACAGGAGAAACAAGGGGAATCGGAGAAAGATAGCAAAAAAAATGAAAACAACAGTAAAAGATAAAGAGCGAAGAGAAAAACTGACAAAAAAGAAATAAAGAAGAAAGCTACCTGTTATTCACGAATCGATGTTGGTCATAAGGTTGGTGGTGATTTAAAGTATTCAACTTTTCTGTATCATAATGTGGATTACTTTGTGAGGAAAACCATGTATTGGAGGGAAGGAAACAAGTTATGCATGCATCTACAAACAAACAAAACATGTCTGTTTTGAGAGAGAAAACAAACATGTCTTTTTTGGTTATAATAGTAAACAGAGGCAAAGTGTCTTTCCAGACGTTCATGGCTCATAACAAACATGTCCTTCATTAGGTAATTTTATAGAGAACATTGTATTGGTGTTACCTTGTGGCAAACTCGTGAATGGATGAATACACAATCGGAATCTTAAAGATCGAACTATTTTGATCTTTGAGCAACCAAAAAGATAATGAACATGAAGAACACCAATAGCTAAAACTAAAGGTTTGTATGGTATATATAGTTTTGATTACCAATTCATGAATCGTAGTAGAGTAATGAAATATTTACCTAAATGCACGGTCATAGACAACTTTCGTCCTTTTTGTCACATCATGCCAACAGTACAGTTTTTTCATCTAGCAGAAAAGAGAGAGATTGTAAAGGCTCACATCTTTAGCATCGACCTAATAATAATACAAATATATATACTATTTAAATGTATCATGTGAAGTCACTCACGCGGAAGTGAATAACTTCTAGGTCGATCTTGGGAAGAATGTAAATAGCCTTTGGAATTGCTTTTACCATATCACTAGAAACTGGTTCAGCTAGTACAACCATGTCGTCAGGAAGAACCTGTGGTCCACAAAGAGATAGAAGTTATGAGAAAGTTAATGTGTTTTTTGTGAGAGTTATCTTAAAATACGATCTTTACTTGATAATAAGATATACACATTCCCAAAATGTTTTGGGTTACAGGGTACTTGGGCAATACCCCTATGTGTTGTGTGTTCAGGATTAGAGATCATTAAACAACAAAGCCAGGAAAATTAAATCGTAAGTTGCATACTCTCGAACGCCTCCTACTCGTGTACTGATAGTCAACAGAACCTTCCCCCTGAATATGCTTAGGTTCATATCTTTTCCCCTGGCATCCTGTAATATCAATAATAAATATAATTACAAAAGATTCGTAATATCTATCAAGAATAAAGTAATCCAAGACTAAAATTGAAAAATGGCTAACTCAATAACAAGGTATACCCCATTTCATATAATTAAAAAAAAATGATATCTCTAATGCAGTCGGTAAATTCAAGTTTTCTCTAAGACCAATATTACATTCGAAAGCATGCAAGAACTATAGATGATAAAAATAAAAATATAATAAAAAAATAAAAACTAGGTTTGATACCTATTTTACACATTTTGGAGAAACTTCTAATGTTTCTATGATAAGAGGATACGAATAAATATCTTTACCCACTCATAAGTATCTCCCAATCTCTCACAATATGCCATCAGTAACAAATCCATCCCAAAGGGAAACATATAATCATCTCAAATCCCTCTATTTAACTTTAAGTACACCGGAATATAATATAAGTAGGAAAAGAGATTGCAGGGCAAAGCAAGCTTTAAGTATGTAATGGCTTACAACACAAATATGTTTACCATTCTTGTTTAATCGTACATACCTTCCCAAATTGACCTCCAGTTCTTATATGATAGCTTATCCCATTAAGATTATTTACGAGACACAGATACCACAATCGACGAAAGATATCCAGGAAAAGATTTGGTCCCGTTGAATAAGCATCAACACTATCTGCTTCAATCATGTCACCATAAAGCAGAGATCTTTAGAATTACGTACTTGACTTCGGAAGATATGATAAGATAAAATGAGATTTAAAACCATTATAGAAAATACCTTAAAGTTGACCACCTCGTGTGCCAGGGAAGATTTTTCAAGCATCTCAGATCTCAAGAATACTCTACAACACATAGCAATCTCCAGAACTTGCACTAACAAACATAAACCTACGACTCTAACTTTACAAATATTCAAACCTTTACAATTGCATTGACTTTACAGACACTCAAACCTTTTACAATTACATTGACTTTACAGACACAAACCTTTTAAACTTTTACAATTACATTGACTTTACAGACACTTAAACCATTTACAACTTTCAATTACATTGAATTTACAGACACTCAAACCTTTTACAACTTCCACAATTATACTTTACAGACACTCAAACCTTTTACAACTTCCACAATTACATTGACTTTACAGACACTCAAACCTTTTACAACTTCCACAATTACATTAACTTTACAGACACTCAAACCTTTACATCTTCCACAATTACATTAACTTTACAGACACTCAAACCTTTACAACTTCCACAATTACTTTGACTTTACAGACACTCAAACCCTTTACAACTTCCACAATTACTTTGACTTTACAGACACTCAAACATTTACAACTTCCACAATTACTTTGACTTTACAGACACTCAAACCTTTTACAATTACAATGACTTTACAGACACTCAAACCTTTTACAATTACATTGACTTTACAACTTCACAATTACATTGACTTTACTGACACTCAAACCCTTACAACTTCCACAATTACATTGACTACATATCCACCAATAAGAATAACATTCTAACTTTTTGCTTCTTTCACATTTATATCGACTTGATAAATAAAACAACAAGATTAAACTAAGATTTCATGAGTTTTTCCTAAAACTTATCCACATTTTTAATAGGAACTAATATGAGAAAACTTGTATGTTAAATCAAAATTAGCGAAAACTAAGGTTTCATGAGTTTTCTCCAAAAATTCACTTTCCAAAAACAACTAACTGAAACTATTGAAGCTAAAGCTCCTTAATAATTAAAAGGAAATTTTAGGAAATATAACATACCTCTGGAGCTTATCCTTCTACAACACAACAATATACTAAGGGGTTTAATATGGGGATCCGTTACCTTGATTTTCCAACTCCAAGGGGTTTCAAATCCATGACTCCTTTCATGGTGGAGGGTCACAACCACCACTAGGCCAAGAGCGACAACCTTTTTTTTTATGGATCCATTACTCCTTTCTTGGTGAAGGGTCACAAACACCACTAGGCCAAGAGCCCAATGACAACCCTTTTTTTTTTTTGCTAGGCAAACCGGTTAATATAGGGATCCGCAACCCTGAGTTTCCAACCCCAAGGGGTTTCGAAGCTCTCTTGATGGAGGGTCACAACCACCACTGGGCCAAGAGGCTTTTCACTGTCATTTTTGCAGCTTCAACACCCATAATACTTAAAATAAAATACTAGGAAATATAAACATACCTCTGGAGCTTATCCTCTGGAGCTTTTTCTGCCATTTTGCAGCTTAGACTCTGATTTATATCAGTCCCAAATTCAAGTATTAAACTATAGTAAAAAAAAAACAAAGCCCTAAGTTGAAGAAGAATGAGCGATGAAGTTGAAGCACAATTCACACACAATCTACATTCACACCCTTCAAAATTCATACACAATCTACATTCACACACAATTCAGCACAATTCAAGTATTCAACTATAGTAAACATGCAATTTAACTCAAAAATGGTAGAAGTAGTACCTGCAAACAAAGGAAAAATAGTGCTAAAATTGAATGAATCAGAGATACTAGGAAATATAAACATACCTCTGGAAGCTACACAACAATAGAGTATCTGCAAAACAAAGGAAAAGTAGTGCTAAAATTGAATGGATCTGATCAGAGATGCATACACCCTTCAAAAAGTAGTAATCTCTGATCAGATCCATTCAAAAAGAAGAAGAAATAAACGAGCGGGAAAGAGACAGACGAGAGAGATATTCAAATCTCTGATAGATCTGAGATTTTCAGATAGACAGATACAGCAACTGATGGTTAGATTTAAGTGTCACTTGTTTTTCTTTCGACTGCCAAATATTTGCCACTATTCTTTAGATTTTAGCTGAGTCATTTAAATAGGGATTTTATATGCTTCCAACCCAAGTAGACTCATTCGATAATGCTGTATATGGGCATTACAATCAGGCATACAACTGTAAAATATCAGGAAACGCAATCACAAACCTTCAGGGCTCACTCAAGAGACCCTCCTTGTGATCATAGTGACTGCCATATGATTGAGAACACAGAATTTGAAAGCAGGCATTATCTTACCACGTAGAAAATACGAAGAAGCACTGACTTAAAGCAACTCCTAAAGTGCCTCACTACCTTGGATTTTAAACTGCCACATCAGATTTTCGTTCTCCAACAGTGCCTGACTTGGCTTGGATCTAATTTCAGTCTTGGAATCCAAGACTTGGTCTTGGATTTTTAAGAAGCGATTGGGCGCCCAAGTGTTGGGCACTTGGGCGCCTGTTGTTTTTAAACAAGCGCCTAAGATTTAGGCGCCCAATTTAAAAAAAAATCAAATTGGGCGCCCGAGTTTTATGCGCCTGTTTGAATTAGTTTAAAATCCAAGTCAAGTACTCTTAGAAGAAATTGAGTCTGACTACTTTGGATTTGGTTTTTTTGCATCAAAGGCAGTCAGGCACTTTAGGAGATGCTCTTACTACTGTATAAATGAAGCTCCAATAGCAAGAGCATGCAAAAATATTTACAAGATGTTCACTAACTTGAGAAGAATTGGATAGGAGCTCCAAAACAATTTTTGTACCTATTTACTTGTCTACTTTGTACCTGACTCCAAAACAATGTTTGGTCAAAGTTCATAACTAAGATTCTGAGTTGGGTTTAGTCCTCAACTCCGAGTTAGCAGATGCCGAGATTGTCTTTTGTAATGTCTACCAAGGGATGATGGAAATCATAAATGACCCCACATTACCACGTTCCTGCATTTTCTTTTATTCAAGTTTGCAAACTAAACATTGTCGCCTGGGGTGCAATGCATGGTTCAGTGATAGTGGAACAAGCATGTTGTGGGCTAGGTCGGTACGATGCCATGGTTGGATGCACGGCAAGGATATGTGACGATCTGTCTACCCATGTGTGGTGGGAATTCTACAATCTCACAGAAGCAGTAAACTATATTCAGTGAAAGAACACAATCTGAAATTGTGGATTCAACAATTCAAAAATAAGATAAAACTGCTATGCAACCGCTACACTAAAGAACATATATATTTTTTCTTCATGTTTGTGTTTCTAAACACTAATAATATCCTTCTAAACATTACTTAGATCAGAGACGAGTTTGAAATCATCAATCACCTTCAAGGGCCTGGATCTCATACATGACTTCCTCCAAGTGCTCATTGATGCTAGTAACGACATCTTGCACCCCCCTAATCGCTTCCTTCAGAGCGTTATCATACTCTGCATCTGCCTCAGGTTCTTCAGTTCCAGCGGCTACAGTTATCTCGTGACCATGCCTGCACTCATGCCCATCTGGTCTCTTAAATCTGCAGTGTTCATGGCCTACTAGACACTCCGATGGCAGGCCAGCCTTCGTTAAAACTTGAATTGTTAACGTCTTTATGATGATCATCAAAATACACATAGAACAACATAATTAGAAACATATTTGAATAGAGAATACTTGTAGAGAGGGCCAACTGATTTTTTTCTCATATAAAAGTATAAATATGCATAAAGGGTTATACTTCGCCAAGGGCCAACTGATTTTTGCAAAGAGTATCTCCTCATGTTGGATAAGATTAAGTTTATTTTACATATTTTGGATTTTAATGATATATATCACTGACACAACAGCATCCCGAAGAAAAGCCAGTAGAAGGTGTGGTTTCCTCAATTACGACAAGCAAAATCCATTTGCCAGACTCTTATATAGTAGGCTTATACATGCAAAGTCGAGGTCCTCTTCTGGTCCAAATTAGATAAGCTATGTTTACCTATGAAGGTAAATAGGAAAAGTTGATTCTGGATCGAACATAAGTAGGGTAGAAAACATCATTATGACAATATCATGTAATCCTGGCGGGAGGGACTTTGGTAAAAAACGTTACAACTAGTTAGGTTGATGGATCAAGAAGTGTCTCATGATAGCTCCTATAGTTACGATGAAGAAGTGCAATTTAATTAGTGTCGTTCAATATTAATCAGTGCAACCTGCCTGGGTACTACTAGCTAGTAAAAATGACATGGACTCATGTACTTAGTATGCTAAGTCATGTTAGCTTTTCTTAGCCTTAGATATCAGGTGATTACATACGCAGAGGACACTGTATTTCACTCATGTGAGTTATTCTATTTCGATACTCATGAATCATGATCTGTAATAAGTAACATCAACCGAAATGGAAAACCGGGACATACCACCAAAAAATGAAAAAAATTAAGCTAGACCAAGGGGAAACGGTAAAAAATAAGTATGTATACAAACCAAACAGGCGCCCTTAGGTCAAATTCAAATCACACTAAGGTCTCCATAACCTTTCCTCATGGTTTTCACTAGGAAGAACAAAAGTTATGAATTGATCATCCTTATGGCCATATAACAACAATCACCATATTATAAATATTTAGCCATCAATTTGATATGAACTACTAGAAAACTTTGAAGAAGAAGGAAGACTTGCAGTGGCTCTCGAGAGGCTATCTCAAGAGTTACAAATTGGTGGCGGAACGAAATGCTTAATGTTCACCTCTGCAAGACGCGCTACACAAAAGTTCAATCTCCCCACAAGTCTCTATCATCCCTCTCATGAGAGAAAATGAGTTCTAGACAGCCTACAAGTATGGATGTAATAACCATTTATCCCTATCCATTGCATCAATGATCAAATTGAGGACATAATCCCATTTAATTTGACTAGGCCGGTAAAAATGCGACGAATTCAAGGGAGTGGGACGCAGAAGTTCTATAAGCCCAAATAGACTGTCCAGATTATCCAAACTGAATGCTGCAATAATGCAGTTTGCGGTGCCACTGTCTACCTCTATAACCCTAGATTGAGGCAATGCAGTCAAGAAATCGCTCATCTGTCCAAGGTAAATAGGAAAAGTTGATTCTGGATCGGACATAAGTAGGGTAGAAAACATCATTTTGAATACTTTTCTGAAATCCGGTTATCAAGTATGCGAGTTTGGTTCATAGTGATGACATAACAGATAATTTTGACGATTCCAAGTGCGAGATCCTCGAGTTCCAACTTAACTGTCATTATTATACAATTGGCGAGATCGGGCAGAACACATTTTATTGAACAAGGTGTACATAAAGTGATGGCGTAAAGGGCATCATGGCACCTTTTCTTTTAGAGATTATTGATCGTATAAGGCTTACGAGCTTCAAGGCAGTGCCGGGCTGGTTTAAACTGAGTGCCATAGTGATGCATCTTTCAAGATCAGGTAAAAAATCAACAACGAGATACCCTGTTTCAAAACAATATTTCTTGATAGAATAAGGAATTCACTCAAGATTGTAACTTCGTTTTGAAGGCATTGGTTGGTTTGGGCTTCAAAGCTCTCTCTAAAAGCATCATTGTTGAATGGTACATTGTAAAATTTTAATCAACCCTATTAGTTTTTGGTCCTTTGTATCGTCATCGTCATCGTCATCGTCTCGAGTGGGAATCATTTAGTCAGGGGAAAAAATCCTCATTTTTACAAAATTGTGGATTTATAATATAGATGTTAGAGCCCTTTAACACTCATGTTTATTTGTTATTAAGAAAGCACCCATGTGTATTTGTTTATAGACTTTGATTTATAAACTCCGGGTTTATGTAGGAGTGACCTGTGTAAATCTCGGTCTCCATTGCCATTGGAGGTTGATAGGTCTCTGGGTTTGAGTTTGGTGGTATATATAGATAGTGAGATGACGAGAATCTTGTGTTATAATAACAAGATACGGAGATGATAAGAGGTACAGTTAGTTAACAGCTAAATATGGGTCGACCAGAGGTTAGTATTTAAAATGACCAATAACTAACACAACAGTTTACAAGCATAAGCAAAAACGTTTGTGTGACATCCAATGTTCAATGGATCCTACGCAACAAAAAGCATTGGCAGCATTATTGTTTTAAGAAAGTCGTCTAGAAACGTTAACCACGTGACCTGCTGCTGGTCTGCTGCTGGTCTTCCTCTGATGGATACCTTCAGTGCCACTTTTATGACCTGCGCAATTTAGAACATAAGAAATCAACATACTTTCTATTAAGAGGTACAGGTACCCAATCCATCACTACACCCACCATTCCTAAACCATCAAAAACAATGTTTACTTACTCATGAAACAATGTTATTTGTCTGTTGAATCGTTACCTAGTTATCGTGGGTGCTGAGAATAGTTAGTAGTTAGACAAATTGAAATAAACAGAGACCTGAATGAAGAGTGAAGACAACTAAAACCCAGCAGTACTATATTTTTCAGATAATAACATGTAAATCTTATAATAACCTATAGAGTTTTTCTCCTGTATTTGGATTCGACAAAACTATGTCGATAGTTCGATTATTAGAAATTGAAAGCATTAGATTAATGTCCTCTACGAAATTGAGAGTTCATCTTCCATGATTAATGTCGGCATAGCAACCAATTTGGGTTTGCTTTGTAAGTTTTATTTGATGTGCTTCAATAATTGCTGGATTTATTTTTAGAATAATGTTCGTTATCGGAGCTATATACATGAAATATGAACATTTTCATGAAAGTTAATGAGAAAGAGAGAGTTTTAGTTCCTTATATGACCTGCATCCCTGCTAAAATAAATATACAACTCAGTTTTGTTTCCCTAAAGTGTGGGCAAGAATTATCTGATTTCTATCCAACCATTAGAACAATGCATTGATTGTTCTCTATTCGACCTAGTAAGTAAAGAGTCATGAAATGCTTATCTGATAAATTTAGGATTCATTTTTTTGATCACTGATGCCGTTACTGCCAAAAATGGTAACAAGGGTAAGTATATTGGGCGGATTTAGAGACACTCAAAAACGAGACACTAAAGTCTCACTCAATAGGAACCACTCATCTAATAGAGATGAGTAGCTCCTAAAATTGGGAGTTGTTATATAGGAAAATGAGGTGGAAATGATGTCCCACTCTCTCTTTCTCTAATGATGTGTCTTTCTCCCTCTATTATTGCTTTATTTTGAATTATAGAACACACTCTCACTATCCCAGTTTCACTCTTCTTCTTCTTTTTTCTCTCTCTATGACTGCCATTAGAGAAGAAAGAAAAATTGATTTCTCTAGAAGAACGACCACAACCCATCGTGTCAGAGTGAAAATCAATCTCTATGTAACTGGTTTGGTGGTAATCATAGTTTGAATATCTCTTTCTAATTCAGACAAATTCAGTGATGAACAAAAGCGAATCTCTAAAATTGAGGCCGATTGCTCTTAGTCTCTACGTTCTGTTCTCACCCAAGAACTATTTACACATTTTGAAGTCTCGCTCTCCACCTATCAATTCACTGCCTTCATAGATCGGTTTTGGTTTTAAAATCGACAATATATGAATGGGTAAATTCTCGATCATATGTATTGTCGAAATCGACAATATTGGATGCTCATTATCAATCAAATTGTCAAACACTCTTGTTAAAGATAGCTAGCCCCACAGTCAATGACGCATGTGCCCTTGTTTGTCTAAGAAATTACTTAAAAGATTAAGTCAATGGCGCATGTGCCCTTGTTTGTCTAAGAAATTACTTAAAAGATTCAGTCAATGACGCATGTGCCCTTGTTTGTCTAAGAAATTACTTAGAAGGTTCAGTCAATGACGCATGTGCCCTTAGTGGGCTATTAATATATATGGTCCGATTTACATTATTGTCGAAATCGACAATATATTGATAGGTAAATTGTCGAAATCGACAATATATGGATGAGTAAATTGTCGAACCCGACATTGTTCTTTTGCGGTTGTTTGAAAGACTGATCGAAGAAGACGATAGTTCCAAGGTTCAAAAACACCCCATCTTCAAATCTGATTTCACCACTAAAATTTAAGAGAGTTCATAGCCAATAACCGGTCTTCGATGAGAGAGATATAGAAATAGTAGAGGGGCATATAAGACTTGATTGAGGGTAAAATCAGCCACAAAACCAACCCATTTGAACTGAAAATTGCTGCTTCTTGAGTGAAATCTAACGGGACTAAGAGAAAAACAACCAACCAAAGGAGAGAGAGAGAGGAGAGAGAAACAAATCCAAAAATCTGTTCATCTCTAATGGTAGCAATGAGTTAATCTCTAATGGCGAGAAATCGAGTTTGAAGGATCTCTTCTATTATTTTCGTAAGAGAGAGAAAGAGTAACAGAGAGATTTCAAATTATCAAATCCGTCATTGCTCTAGACCGAGAGAGAAACAAAATAAACCAAATCTGAGTAAAAGAGAGAAAAATTAGAGGTCTATTTTCAAATTTGAAACTGCAGAGAAGAGAGAGAGAAAGAAAGAGAAAAATATTTGCCCACGTGAAGAGAGAGGGAGTGAGTGAGTCTCTACCAACTCATTTCCACCTAATATTAATTGGGTTTTTATTTTTCACCTCCTCTATTATGAGGACCGCTCATCTCTAGAGATGTGTGGTTCATTTTGAGTGAGACTTTAGTGTCTCGTTTTTGAGTGTCTCTAAATCCTTCCCCATAACTTTAAGAAAACATGAGACACAAAATCAAGTTGAAACAAAAACAGAGTTCAATTTTTTACCTTTCAAAAATAGCTGTGAATCTTCGACGGAGTGCAAGCGTTTTTCACTAGATCTTCTCGAAATTAATGTGAATGTTTGGGATGTGGGATATGATGCTCCAGTTGTTGTTGTTTTTGTCAGAATCAGGCGGGTATCACAAAAAGATATTAGGGAAAAGGGTGTTATTATGAGTTTCACAAAAAGAAGGTCTAAAAACCTCTTTCCTCATATGCTTATGCCCTAATATTTATGTACATTTATACATCTCATCATTTCACCTACTCTTTGCAGATTTCTATTGGGATTTGTGTTTCCGTTGATGTGGTACTATGCAAGAGGGCAGGTCATTCATCTGCAATTGCTCATCCATCTGTATTCTTTCTTGTCGTAGATTGGTATAATACCTCGTAAAAGTATGATGTTAACTAATAAGCCCAAAAAAGGAATCTCTGAGGGGGAGTATACATGTAATATGGCATTCTTAGTAAATGTTCCTAAATTATTTCATGGGTGTTTGCAGAAAGTAACTTCATTTTTATCCCTACAACTAACAAGATTATAGATATCTTTCTTTCAATAACAATGGTATTTTTGGTGCAGGTGTTGATATGATTACAATACTTGCTCTCAAGTTCTGAATCCTGATACAGCAAAATGGAGTTGCAGTCCAGTAAATTATTGTAATGAAGTTCCTATAGCAAATGTATATACTTTATTTTCATGGTTACATTGCAAGTGAATACAATAGCTAGAATGAAACATCTAATAGAAAGTACCCAACTTCCTCTTTTAGTATAATAATAACATGAAAAACAATATCAAAGCTGATTTTCAACGTTTATAAAACCAGGGGTGAATTACAAATGGGACTTGAATTTCTTGAATACCTACATCTAGTCGGCTTAGATTCAGTTTCACAAATGGGACTTGAAGTTTTAGGTGTCTTGAATGGTGATAGTTCAGTGCCAGTAATAGCGTTCCCCAACTTGTCATATGTATCAAGGAGCTCTTGAACAGCTTCAGGAGCACCCAATACCAGTTTAACCTCTTTCTTGAGCTTGTCAAGGAGGAAGGGGGCCAATTGTTCCACCACAACGGAAATAAGTGCATCCGCCATAGTTGATTGGTTTCTGATAGCAAGGAGGATAGTGTGATCTGAGTACAAATTTCTGTCTAAAGATAATGTTGAGTTTGTATGGAGAAAAAAATGATACAACTTACTGATATTATTATGAGAATGATAGGTGACCAAACATATTTGTAGACTTCACATGTTGTGTTTGTTAATGTTGCAGTCTTATATTTTGGCTTCTTAAATGCTCCAAAGTAAAATTGGAAACTATATCTCTAAAGCAGAAAATGAGAAAACATTGCATCCAGGGCAGCAGAACAGTGTTTCATATGTTTTCGTAGGTTGCACTGTGCAATCACAATGTGAGCTATCTAGATGAAATGCAGTGCTTTTTCCCGAAAGATGTAACCACCCCTTGAGTTAAGCATTAAGACAAGTACTTAGATATTTAGGCTCATGAGAGTCGGTGGAGGTCTCCTTTTAAAGTCTTACTCTTACATATCCTTTGAAAGCGTGTATAATATAATTTTAACACTAAATATTGATAGACATCAAAGCATAATGATAAGTATGATTCATCAATTACAACAAAACATGAAATTCGTTGCTTTCTACAAACTGAGTCACCCACCATGTTTCAAATAACCTTACATTTTCGCCTCATACAAAAGCTTAAAGTATTCAATACAAGATTAAAGACCGAAATATATAATTATGGATATTTTGCATGATCAAAAACACTAGAGTTAAGATGTTCTCCATCGGTAGATGATGCTTCATTCTACCTCATCGAAACACATGCAGTTTCTATCGGATAGTAATGACTACTTCAACTTTGCAGTCTGAATTCTAGCTGCTACACCATAATGTCATCATAACGCACCTCTAAATACTACGCTTGAGGCTTCAAAACTTCTAATATTCCAGTAGAGTAAAATCCAATATAACTAGCCAACCTCCTTTCCCTGAAACTAAAAAGAAGCCTAAACATAGGCATGCCCTCAAGTAACCTGAGCTGAGCAAGTTGACGTCAAAAGGGTTCCTCAGAAGCCTTCCTCTGCTGACTGGACTATCGCTTTCTGTTCCAAAGGCTCCTCTGAAAATCAACAGTTCTGCATATGGTTTAAAACTCAACTTCAGTTAGTTAACAGCTAAATATGGGCGGACCAGAAGTTAGTAAAATGACGAATAACTAAGACAACAGTTTACAAACATAGGTAAAAACGTTTTGATCAACTTCTTCTGATGTGTGACATCCAATGTTCAATGGATCCCACGCAACGAAAAGCATTGAAAGCATTATGGTTTGAAGAAATGTCTCATCAGTTCTGGAAAATTGGGATGTCCCGGAAAAGCCAAATCATTTGCCATATTTTCAGATAAATGCCAAATCATTCGGCATGTTTGATAAAATTGGGATATTCAAAAAATGCCAAATCATTTGCCACAGTTTGATTTCAATGCCAAATCATTCGGCAAGTTATGTGAAAATTGGGATGTTCCGGAAAAGCCAAATCATTTGCTCTTTTGATTTAAATGCCAATTCATTCGTCATGTTTTGATAAAATTGGCATGTTCCTGAAATGTCAAATCATTTGGCAAGTTAAATGAAAATTGGGATGTTTCGAAAAAGCCAAATGATTTGCCATATTTTTATTTAAATGCCAAATCATTCTCCATGTTTTGATCAAATTGGGATGTTCCGGAAAAGCCAAATCATTCGACATGTTTTGATAATATTGGAATTTTCTGGAAATGCCAAATCATTCGGCAAGTTATGTGAAAATTGGGTTGTTGAGAAAATGCCAAATCATTTGTCATATTTTGTTTCAAATGCCTAATCATTCGGCATGTTTGATAAAATTGGGATATTCAAAAAATGTCAAATCATTTGCCACAGTTTGATTTAAATGCCAAATCATTGGGCATGTTTAGATAAAGTTGTGATGTTCCGAAAAAGCCAAATCATTTGCCATATTTTTAGATAAATACCAAATCATTCGGCATAGTTTTTAACCATGAAGCTATTATGCGTGTAGGTCTTTATTTAAAAGATCCTTATAGGACGGCAACATTCTTTGTGAAAGCAGAACTCCTATGTCAACCACAAATATTGGGCAGAAGAAACTTGATAATCCTGCCATGCCTGAAAGGATTGATGGAGGAGGATAGAATGCCTTTCTGATTCCACACCAGAAATCTCTACTTGTGAAAGTGACCTATCATATTCCAGGTCTGTTTACTTCTTCTATCGCTCAAGTTTCTATCTCCCTTGTACTTGTGAAAATTAGAACATGTATTTTTTTTTTTTGCAAAGTAAGCAAGATATTATTGAAAGAAGAGAAAAAGGAATACAAGAATGAACACACACCCAAACCCCTTGACCAGGGATGTTTTCACAAACGACTTCCCTTACTCTTCAAGTTAGTGCATTTTATATTAATCTTAATATAATATCACCCTTAAGTTAATTAAATAGAGTTAGTAGACTTGAGGATTAGTTTAGAGTAATGATTTCAGTAGAAGCTAGAGTGCTGTATTCTTCCCGTTTTGTATAAGAGAAAAACCTTAGTTGATATTTCTAATTGAATTGATTCCTTTCAACCTTTTTAAGATTTATAACTTTATTTGTGATTATTTCCTTTGATTAAATTATTGGTTTCTTCCACTCGCCCGCTTTGCATCATTAAGCCTAATGATGTTAATGTCTGCTTCAACTTACTGTCTTATCTTTTTTAGATACACCTCCACGATGACTCGCAGACAGCTTTTTACTGAAATGCAAAACAATTTGGTTTATTTCAACAATGTTACATCTAACTGCTCCAATTTTGTTGATCTCAAGTGGCTTTCTTCTTCTGGAAATTCGTGTGAAGAAGAATCATATGAAAGGTACTTATTACGGGTTCATTAAATGTAGTAATTTTTGTTGCACCCTTTTAGTTCTTTCTAAGAAACAACATTTAAACTAATATCAACTTATACTTTTATTATGTGGGGTATACTTGGATCCTTGTTAACAGCCTCTGTATTTTGAATGGTTGCAGGTCTGTTCTCCTCAACTCTCCAGTTGTAGGAACATCGACCGAGAATGTTGTGAATGGAATTACGGTTAAAATAACATCGACCGAGAAGATGGATCTAGCATCATGGTTGGTGTTTGTTTCAATTAGTAATTACCCCTTTTTTTATATCTAGAACATAAATTATTATATCATCTTAAACTATCAACAGTACCCTATCTTCCAATTTTCCTTTAAGCAACTTACGAGTTTACCAGCAGTGGGTATTCGATTAACTCTTACCGTCACAAACATTAAATAGCGAAGGTTAGTGGACAAAGGAAAAATAGTTACCCTAACCACACCATCCATCTTCTCTTTAAAATGAGTAACAAAATAAAATAAATGAAAAGTCTCTTTTTATAGTAACTGTACTTTTAATTATTTGATTTTTCTTTTTGGTGTGTTCACAAGCAGGAAAAAGGACAGACAGAAACAGAAGTGCCATACCAAAGTCAACAAGATTTTAAAGGTCTTGGTGAATTTTCTAAGAGCTTTGTGCACTGGGTAAACTACGGAGAGACATTTTGCCATTGGTGAACTTTGACCAAACACTTTTCCCACCCAGAATCTGACTAAACCCACACCGAAGTTGTTGTTTCCGTGAAAGAGGTTACAGAGAAAATGAAATCAACAAGAACAATAAAATTCAGTGGAACTGGCAATTTCTTTAAAGATATCTTTCTTCCATAAGGAAGGTCCTTGCTCGAGATTCTCTTATCTTGTTTCAGCATTACTTCGACCGGGAAATCTTGGTCGGAGTCAGGTACAAAGTAGACAAGAGTAAATAGGTACAAAAATTCTTTTGGAGCTCCTATCCAATTCTTCTCAAGTTCGCGAACGTCCTGTAAATATTTTTGCATATTCTAGCTATTGGAGCTCCATTTATACAGTAGTAAGTCAGTGCTTCCTTTAATTCGTCGTACTTTTCTACGTGGTAAGATAAATGTCTGCTTTCAAATTCTGTGTAAGCCACGGATTACATTTTCTCAATCACATATATATATACTTGATATATCGTAGTCACTATGATCACAAGAGGTGTCTTGAGTGAGCCCTGATGGTTTGTCAATGCGTTACTGATATTTTACAGCTGTGTATGCCTGATTGTAATACCCATATACCAGCGTTACTGAATGAGTCAAATTGGGTTGGAAGCACAATCCCATGATTTAAAAGACAATGTTACAATACTTTCAACTTTACTGGATGCTGCGAATTTTTTGATCAACCTCTACAGGACGTTAAATCTGGATGGACGTTACAAGACTCGGTTAAAATCTGAAACAAGTGTCTCCTCTTAATATTTTGGAGATGCGGTTTTGCATTCTTCAAGCATGGCTTTGTTTTGCAAGGTGACCAACCTAGACCCAAATGTTGCGGCCTTGCTTTCCATCTGGAATGCTGGCTATGATTTGGAATGAACGTCTCTATTTAAAGCTAGATTTGATAGTCATTACATGATGGTTGGGTGAGTGCCTCAAGTTTGTTGCACTAGTACGGCTTTGATATTGGATGGGAAATGGCGTACTGCGGCATCTCGTAATGAATAAAGGGTAAGTGCATCCGCATCGCGTTGGCTAATTAGCCAGTCTAGCCAGCCACGTAGGCTTAAAGTCAGTAAAAATATGACATGTATAGAAAAGTAATATTATTCATGGTGGGGATCCATCTGCCAGAGTTTTTATTATTAAATAATAACTAGGTTTTAAGGAAAAACTAAAATTTGTGCGCAATGTATACAATAAAACAATTAACAAATATGACAAACTCTGACCACAACAACATATAGCCTCAGAGTGAAAAATGAAGTTCTTATAGCAAATGTATATAATTTGTTTTCATGGTTACATTGTAAGCGAATACAATAGCTTACCCATATATAAGCATAAGCATTATTAATATACACAATGGGGTGAGACGTCACAACATCTAATAGAAAGTACCCAACATCCCTTTTCTTCATAATTAGAGCGAACCACACTTTGAAATTTCTAAATGCTGCCAAACTCAGTCTTTGATTATTTTCTCATAGTGAAACTCACTGATGTCATTACTGCCAAACATAAGAACAAAACTTAGAATAATGATTTTCATAAAAACAATATCAACTTTAAACTGAAACAGAGCTGAATTTCTTACCATACAAAACCAGCTGTGAATCTTTGACGTGTGCAAACGTTTCTCACTGGATCTTCTCTCTATCAATTTGAATGTTTGGGATGTGGGATATGATGCTCCAGTCCTCTCCTACTTCCTTCTCACAACGTGGTTCTATTATAGGACATTTATAAATCTCCAATTTCTGAAGTGAGGTAAGATGCTGCAATTCGTTGGACATACACGTCAAGGAATCACAGTACTCTACTTGTAAAGTTTGGAGTGCCTTGAGTTGTGATAATCCCTGTGGAAGTGTTGAATGCGGCGAATACCGAATGGCTAGAGACTTGAGGTTGGTGTGGAGACCATTTTGTATGGGTAATAATATCGAAAGAGAACCTGCATCGCTCTGTAAAGTCAACTTCTCCAGAAACGGAGGAAGGTAGGAGACCTCCAAATGCGGACAGCTCTTTATTGACATTTTCCTTAGTGAAGAAGATAAGATTTGGCATGGCAATGACTTGAGCATAGGGCAATCATAAATTCTCAGCTTTTGAAGAAGAGGCATGAGAGTGATATTTACAGTCGTCTTTATCACCCACTCCTCCCAATGTTTCATCCAACTAATTTCGAGCCTCTTTAAGTTGGGGAACGCTATTACTGGTGCCGCTGATATATCACCATTCTTCAAGACTCCTATAACTTCAAGGCCCATTTGTGAAACCGAATCCAAATCCTCTAGCCGTAGATATTCAAGAAATTCAAGTCTTCCAAGAGCTGGTAATACCTTCAAGTTTTTGCATGACACGATTCTTAGTTGACAGAGCATAATTGATCTTCCTTCCCAATTCGGAAACTCCATCCAACTTGGGAACTTGGAACCACTGTATTCATATATTAACAACTCCTTCAAGTTGCGATGTGGTTCAAGTAATTCAAGGACACTCTGAACTGCTTCATCAGCATCATTCAATGCCTCGAGTAAATCGAATCTCGAAGATTTGAATCTCAATGAGAGATGAGTTACGTATTCTTTATCTTTCAATATTGCCTCATGACATGTCTCCTTCCCAACACCTTTTATATTTGATATTTCCAGCGAACCAACGAGGTTGTTAAGATGTTTTAGTTCTCCGATATCAGCTCCATCTTCACTCACAATGAACTCACTCAACGTTTCAAGATCTCTTAATTTCCCAATTCCTCGAGGAAAGCATTCAAGACTCCGATATTCATCAAATTCAAGGTGCCTCAAGCTAACCATTTTCCCCATATCATCAGGAAGTCTACGAAGCTTGGAACAACCATTAAGCTTCAGTGTTTGCAGATTGGATAGATTACCTACTGTTTCAGGTAATTCTTCCAACTTTGTACTCCCAGCTTCAAGGTGCCTCAAACTAACCATTTTCCCCATCTCATTGGGAAGTCTACGAAGATCGGTACTACCATTAACTTTCAGTGTTTGCAGATTGGATAGATTACCGACTGTTTCAGGTAATTCTTCCAACTTTGTCCTCTCAACTTCAAGGTGCCTCAAGCTGACCATTTTCCCCATATCATTAGGAAGTCTACAAAGCTTTTTACACCAATTAAGTTTCAGTGTTTGCAGATTGGATAGATTACCGACTGTTTCAGGTAATTCTTCCAATTTTGTCATCTCAACTTCAAGGTGCCTCAAACTGACCAAGTTTCCAATCTCATCAGGAAGTCTACGAAGATAGCCACACCTATTAAGTTTCAGTGTTTGCAGATTGAATAGATTACCGACTGTTTCAGGTAATTCTTTCAACTTTGTCCCCACAGCTTCAAGGTGCCTCAAGCTAACCATTTTCCCCATATCATTAGGAAGTCTACGAAGCTCCATACACAAATTAAGTTTCAGTGTTTGCAGATTGGATAGATTACAGACTGTTTCAGGTAATTCTTCCAACTTTGTCCTCTCAACTTCAAGGTGCCTCAAGCTAACCATTTTCCCCATATCATTAGGAAGTCTATGAAGCTCCTCACACCAATTAAGTTTCAGTGTTTGCAGATTGGATAGATTGCAGACTGTTTCAGGTAATTCTTCCAACTTTGTCCTCTCAACTTCAAGGTGCCTCAAGCTAACCATTTTCCCCATATCATTAGGAAGTCTACGAAGCTTGTAACACCCCTTAAGTTTCAGTGTTTGCAGATTGGATAGATTACCGACTGTTTCAGGTAATTCTTCCAACTTTGTACTCCCAGCTTCAAGGTGCCTCAAACTAACCATTTTCCCCCATCTCATTGGGAAGTCTACGAAGATCGGTACTACCATTAACTTTCAGTGTTTGCAGATTGGATAGATTACCGACTGTTTCAGGTAATTCTTCCAACTTTGTCGTCTCAACTTCAAGGTGCCTCAAGCTGACCATTTTCCCCATATCATTAGGAAGTCTACGAAGAACGCTACAACCATTAAGTTTCAGTGTTTGCAGATTGGATAGATTACCGACTGTTTCAGGTAGTTCCTCTACACCCGTCCATGACAAGTCGAGATACCTTAGATGTATTAACTTCTCAATTTTTTTTGGCAATTCCTTAATATTACTGCCACTAAAATCGA
This sequence comes from Kingdonia uniflora, assembly GCA_014058105.1. NCBI lineage: Eukaryota > Viridiplantae > Streptophyta > Magnoliopsida > Ranunculales > Circaeasteraceae > Kingdonia > Kingdonia uniflora. The sequence continues at coordinate 21,066 of JACGCM010001986.1, forward strand.
GTGTCCTAAGACTTGTCAAATCACTCAACAAACTCAAATCTTCACAATAAGCCTTCCCCCAAACAAGTAATGTTCGTAAACTCTTCAAATTCCAAATGGAAACAGGAATTAGACCTTCATCCTCAGCCGAAAGCATTACAGACAAATGCCGGGCTTTCATGTCGTTCAACTTTATCTTGCTGCTTTCGGTAACCAAGCATTCATTGTTAGAGACAAAAGTTGCAAAATCGTGAATAAGGTCGTGCATCTTGCAGCACCATACATTGCCATCCTCGTCCATTTGTAGATCTTGGAAAAATGAGCGCATCACCAATTCATCGAAGAACTCTGCACCTATGCTTTCCAGCTCCCTCCTCTGACTTGACCGGATACAACCTTCCGCCATCCACATCTTGATCAGGCAATCTTTCTCTATCATATGATCTTTTGGAAAGACCGCACAATACGTAAAACAACGTTTTAGGTGTGACGGCAAAGCATTGTAACTCAATAGCAAAGGTGACAATACCAATTCGCCGGCAGTAGGGAGTTTCCATATGTCACTCGCCAAGACATCCTCCCAATCTTCCACACTTCTTTTCGGAGCATGAGACTTCCTAAACTCTTTGCATAGAGAGGCACTCCTTTACACCTATCAGAAAGTTTTCTTCCAATATCTTTCAACTTTTGATGATCGGATTCTCCCCTCCTCCCCTCAAAGGCAAGACGTTCAAACAATAGCCAACAATCATCATTAGATAATTGTTGTAGGTTATGTTTGTCGGTTGTGCCTACGGTCTGAGCAACATCATTATCGCGTGTTGTAACCACGATTCTGCTACCTTTCTTGCCATGGTCAAGGGCAAGCTTTAGTTGGTCCCAGCTTGCTCGATCCTTAGTCCACACATCATCCAATACAAGCAAAAATAGCTTTCCCTCAAGAGATTGGCATAAATGATTATGCCAAGCCTGCCTTGTTGTAAGATTTGGGACACCGCCACCGAGCTCTTCTATGATCGCCTTCGCTATCCTTATAAGATCAAAAGGCTCAGAGACACAAACCCACATTTTCTTCTCAAAGTGTTTCACCACCTTGTCCTCATTGAAAATGTATTGTGCGAGAGTAGTCTTTCCTATGCCCCCCATGCCTACTATAGAGATGACGGGGACACTTGACTCAACATGACTACTACTCTCACTCAATAACATGCTTATTAATTTGTCTTTCTCCAAAACCCGACCATATACCTCTGATGCTTTGATCCTTGAGATGGTGTGCCTGCGCTCTTCTTCTAGACGTACTTGCTGCTCATCGTCTTTTTTAGTTACTTCGAATTTATACTTTTCTTTCTCAGTTATGAGATGATCAAGTCTTCCCTTTAATTCTAGTATCCTACGACCGATTTTATGGTGCAAGGCGACCTTGTCAAAACAAGAGCAAGGAGATAAAAAGCATGACCATACCTTTTTCGTGCCAGTGCGAGCAATTTCTGATTTCAGGATCTTTGTGTGCCATTCGTCCAACACGTCCTCCATTTCATAAGATACGTCCTTCAGCTTCTCTAACCATGCACTTTCAGGAACCTTCTTAGTTTCATTTTTCTTCAAATTAAGGAGAGCATTCTTCACATGTCTCTTTTCCGCATCATCGAGAACATCACGGATCTTGTCAAATGTATCATGGAGTTCTTGAACAGCTTCAGCAGCACCCAATACCAGTTTGACCTCCTTCTTGAGCTTGTCAAGGAGGAAGGGGGCCAATTGTTCCACCACAACGGAAATAAGTGCATCTGCCATAGTTTGGTTTCTGATCGCAAGGAGGATAGTGTGATCCGAGTACAAATTTTTCTCTAAAGATAATGTCAAGTTTGTATGGAGAAAAAAATGAGACAAGTTGCTGATATTATTATGAGAATGATAGGTGACCAAACATATTTGTAGACTTCACATGTTGTGTTTGTTACAGTTTTATATTTTGGCTTCTTGAATGCAACAAATTATTTACTAGTTGATCAGGTCCAAAGTTAAATTGGAAACTATATCTCTAAAGCAGAAAATGAGAAAACATTGCATCCAGAACAGTGTTTCATGTGTTTTCTAAGGTTGCATTGTGCCATCATAATGTGAGCTATCTGGACGTACCCACCTCTTGAGAGCATAATGACAAGTACGTAGATATTTAGGGTCATGAGTGTCGGTGGGGTTCTTTACAAATTCATATCGTTTGAAAACGCGTATAATTTTAACCAAGGCGCCTATTATGTGGTCTACATGAATCTTATTGGACCCCTCTATAATAGAATCACTTAGCAATTCAACAAAGGCGGGCTAGACTTTATGGCTTTAATTCAAAGAGAAGCTGCTATGTAAGATGTGAGTGGTAAGGCTAGTAGCACCAGTGACCTTTACCGTATGAGATCTTTATGTGTTTGATCATCATATTCAACATTGCTATGTGAGAGAGATGGCCAATCAATATTGTTGATGTAACACTAAATATTGATTGACATCAAGGCAAGGCATAATGATAAGTATGATTCATCAATTACAACAAAACATATATACATCAGACTTCAAATATTGTTGATTAAATAATGATAAGTATTTAATCATTCGGCTATATTTAATTAAATATTTTTCCCAAAAATGCCAAATCATTTGGCATTTTTATATTAAAAGCTAAATCATTTGGCTATTTTGAATTAAATATTTTTCCTAGAAATGCCATATTATTTGGCATGTTTACTCTAAAAAGCCAAATTATTCGGCAAGTTTTAATAAAATGGATTTTCCCGAAAATGCCATTTCATTTGGCGTGTTTATATAAAACGCCAAAGCATTATTATTCGGCAATTTTGAATTAAATTAACATTCCCAGAAAGGCTATATCATTCGGCTATTTTTAATTAAATATTTTTTTCCTTGAAATGCCATATAATTTGGCATGCTTATAATAAAACGTCAAATCAATCGGCAAGTTTAAATATAATGGATTTTCCCGGAAATGCCATATCATTTGGCGTGTTTATATTAAAAGTTGAATCATTCGGAAATTTTGAATTAAATTTTTTTCCTAGAAATGCCATATAATTTGGCATGCTTATACTAAAAGACAAATTATTCGGCAGATTTTAATAAAATGGATTTTCCGGGAAATGCTATATCATTTGGCTTGTTTATATTAAAAGTCAAATCATTCGGCTATTTTAAATTAAATAGTTTTTCCTAAAAATGCTATACTAAAAAGCCAAATTAATTGGCTAGTTTGAATAAAAGGGATTTTTCTCAAAATGCCATATTATTTGGCATGTTTACACTAAAAAACTAAATTATTCGGCACGTTGAAATTAAATGGATTTTCCTGAAAATGCCATACCATTTGGCGTGTTTATATAAAATGTCAAATCATTCGGCTATTTTAAATTAAATATTTTTTCCATGTTTACATTAAAAGGCCAAATCATTCGGCTTGTTTGAATTTAAGGATTTTCCCTCAAATAATTTACCTTTTTTAACTTAATAGCCATACCGTTCATCAATAAAAAAAAACTATCCGAAACATCATACCCATTAGCCGAATGATTTGCGTTTTTCAATGTTTTCTAATTGGCCATAAGAATGGATTTGATTCAATTTAGTCCAAATGGTCATTGATAGGGTTTCTCATCATGGTTTTGTCCTTCCTGTTTAGCAACGGCAGCAACTGTCTTTAAATTTACGTTTTACACCAAGTAAATACAAACTTTCCAAGATGTTACCACACTATGGCATGAATATGATGACAGTCGTTGAATTACAAAGATTTGATAAGTATTAATCAAGTTTATCCTCTTAAGCAGCCACATTTACTGGATAAGTGTACCTGCTTTCACCTTAAAGAGTATTGAAGCTGTTTGTGCTAAGTTCCTTTGGCAGGGTCATAAAAATACTAAAAAAGTCGTTCATTTTGTGAAGTTGGGTTGGAAGTGAGAAGTCTCAAAGTGTGGAACAAGGCAGCAATTATGAAGCAGACCTTTAGAATTGCCTCTAAAAGACCAAAGCATTTGATCTAAGTGGGTGCATGATTATTTTCTCATGTGTTTTCTAAGGCTGCATTGCCCAATTCTTTTAGATATGTCACTTAATACTACGAGCTTCTATAAATGCTTCCATGATATGATTGCTCAACTTATGCGTTTATATTATTTTTAACAAACGTTTAATATCACGAATCTGTAGAATCGTAGTACCTCAAGCTGTTTGTGTCTGTGTCATCATATGAATGATCAAAGTTTTTGGATGTTTTTTGAGATGTGAGTCGTAAGGCTAGTAGCACCAGTAACCTTAACCGTATGAGATCTTTAGGTGTTTGATCCCGTCAATGTGAATGGTACACATTAACTGATTATCTTTAAGTGAATGGTACTGCATTGTCGACCACATTAACTAATCCTAGACAGACATATATGGTTGTGTATCCCTTACGTCTCCCGTCAATGTTTCCGCTTTTTGTAAATCTACACCTGACCAAAAAGGAAGTAATTGAGCTCTGAATATGGGCCTAAAGAAGTCGCACTGTAAGCCTACCCCAATGACAACTCTCTCTCTCCCTTCTTGCTCTTTCTTCTTGCACTCTGTCTTCAAGAAAAATGAAGTAAACCCCATAAATATTCCCAGATAAATCTTAAGGCTCAAAACTGGGCCTTAGAGTTTCAACGCCATTTATCCAATCCTCGGTCTAATTAGACATAATTATATCACATGTCATAATTACAGTTCACCTTCCTCTTTCAAAACATCATCATATAATCACCAAAGAGACAACGCTGTGTGCTCAATAAGTACCTTCAAATAAATATTGATTTTACATCAATGCGGTGCCCACCATTACCCCACCATATTTGAAGGATCAACCATCCCACTTGTTTTTAATGAGTATTGTTTGAGACTTTTCACTGTCCATCTAAAATTGATTAAACGAATGTGGATGCCCTTTCAAATATTTTTTTATTTAACTCGTGGGAATCAATTGGTGATAAACTAATACAACCAAATCTAGCAAATTCAGCAAATCATAAACTATCATTTTTATTGTGGTTATCGGAGATCAATAAAAACTAGCAATTTAACAAATCATAAACTATCAATTCAACAAATGATCTGATTGAGCACTTTACATATAAAACGAGCAATATAAGTCTTCTATTTGCATAAAAAATACGCTTCTTGAGACACCACCTTATAAAACTTAATTAAAACCCAATATTATTTCTTCTTCACATTTCACCTCCTCTACACCTCTCCATAAGTTGGCTTCTATCTTTCTATCTCTTTATTCGTCCCCTCTTCAAACTACAAAATTAATTCAAAACCCTACCATATCCCCAAATGTAATGGGTTCGTGCACAATTGCTCGTAAACAGATATAGAAATCATATCTTCATGTTGAAGTGCGGTGCATTGAGAACTGAAACAAAGAAGTAGTCCGCTTCTTCAGGATTTAATGTTATATACGACGAGCCACCTAAGATGCTCTATATATAGTCAGTCATCTATAAAAAAAACATGTATCGCAAGAAAACACGGGTATTAAGACAAATTTCAAAACAATTTGTGTCATGTGGTATCAACTTGAGGCAAAGCCACACCTGTGAGCCATACAAGTTATCAGTCCTCGTTGTAGCATTCTTGTCACTATAGACTCTACTTACACATCCAAATTTGAAATGTCTCCTCTGAAATACCCAAGAGCGCCACACTTGCGATTGATTAGTGTCTCATAGGGAATATAAACTATACATTCGTGTAAGTTTTCATGCTTACCCCAATGAGGTAAATGTCAGATAACTTGTTAGATATCAAAGCACTCACACAATCACAATAGTAGAGGCACACACAATATTGAGAAACAAGAGAGCTTATTATTGATAATATGATGAACCAAAGTTACATAGGGATGAATCCTAATATGCCTTTTAACCAAAATATTCACCTAACCAAACTATTCCCAATACTTTCTACTAGAATGCCTAAATGTAGCATTGTTGCAATGCATACACCTTTTCCAAAATGAAACAAAATAGATTGGCAATGTCACTTATTACTTGTAGAGTACATAGAATAAATATTGCATACAACAGCAGCTTGACAAAAAAAGCTAACCTGAAAACGCAACAGAGGAAGCTCTCCAGTGTTGTCTAGATTGACAACTCTGTTCGAGAAACAAGAATTCCATCGGTATCTGCATAAAGTCACTCACCATCACAGATTCGCGTTCCAGCAATTGTAACTGGAACATGTTTCTCTCCCATCCCTTTCTTATAAGCTTTCATAGGACGAGAAGCCAAAGCTCTAACTCCAATATCACAACCATTGATCTCATCCACATCACGTATACAACCATTAACAACTATACCAGACCATCCATTGTTTTGAGCTTGTTGGACAGGATTAGAGCATGGGCAGCAGGATAGCTATCCAAATTCACAAAAATCAAGTTTTTCAGGCCTAGCTATCGCTAAAATTGGGTGAATTCCAAGAAAATCAGGCCTAGCGATATGTGTTTGTGCGCCAATTCAATTGGCGCGGTGTTTTTTTTTTAATTATTAAAAAATATATTTAAAAAAAAATAAAAAAAATAATATTAAAAACTGACATCATCCCCACCTTGAAAAAAACAACTTTTTTAGCTCTAGCTACATGTCAGATTTTTACTGAATTTGTGCCTACGTGGCTCGTTAACTTAGCGAGGCTGCTGCCCATGCTCTTAGGTAGTGGACTGGTGGTATACTTGGATCCTTGTTAACAGCCTCTGTATTTTGAATGGTTGCAGGTCTGCTCTCCTCAACTCTCCAGTTGTAGGAACATCGACCGAGAATGTTGTGAATGGAATTACGGTTGAAATAACCTGTATTCCAAGTGAAGATGGATCTAGCATCATGGTTGGTATCTGTATCAATTAGTAATTACCCCTTTTTTTATGTCTAGAACATAAATTATTATATCATATTAAACTATGAACAGTACCCTATCTTCCAATTTTCCTTTAAGTAACTTATGAGTTTACCAGCGGTGGGTAATCGATTAACATTAAATAGCAAAGGTTAGTGGACAAAGGAAAAGTAGTAACCCTAACCACACCATCCATCTTCTCTTTAAAATGAGTAACAAAATAAAATAAATTTTATAGTAACTGTACTTTTAATTATTTGATTTTTCTTTTTGGTGTGTTCACAAGCAGGAAAAAGGACAGACAGAAACAGAAGTGCAATACCAAAGTCAACAAGATTTTAAAGGTCTCGGTGAATTTTCTGAGAGCTTTGTGCACTGGGTAAACTACGGAGAGACATTTTGCCATTGATGAACTTTGACCAAACAATTTTCCCACCCAGAATCTGACTAAACCCACACCGAAGTTGTTGTTTCCGTGAAAGAGGTTACAGAGAAAATGAAATCAACAAGAACAATAAAAATCAGTGGAACTGGCAATTTCTTTAAAGATATCTTTCTTCCATAAGGAAGGTCATTGCTCGAGATTCTCTTATATTGTTTCAGCATTAAATAATAACTAGGTTTTTAGGAAAAAGTAAAATTTGTGCGCTATGTATACAATAAAACAATTAACAAATATTAAACTGTGGGCCAACTGATAAACTCTGACCACAATAACATATAGCCTCACAGTGAAAAATGAAGTTCCTATAACAAAGATATCTTTAAAGATATCTTTCTTCGATATCAGCTCCTTCTTCACTCACAATGAAGTTAGTCAACGTTTCAAGATCTTTTAATTTCCCAATTCCTCGAGGAAAGCATTCAAGATTAACAAACTCAAATTCAAGGTGCCTCAAGCTAACCATTTTCCCCATATCATTAGGAAGTCTACGAAGATCGCTACAACCATTAAGCTTCAGTGTTTGCAGATTAGAGAGATTACAGACTGTTTCAGGTAGTTCCTCTACACCCGTAGATGACAAGTCGAGATACCTTAGATGTATTAACTTCTCAATTTCTTTTGGCAATTCCTTAATTTTAGTGTAGCTCAATTCAAGTGTCCTAAGACTTGTCAAATCACTCAACAAACTCAAATCTTGACAATCGATGGAGGACTCTCCAAATCTTGACTTATAAGGCTTCCCATAAACAAGTAATGTTCGTAAACTCTTCAAATTCCAAATGGAAACAGGAATTAGACCTTTATCCTCAGCAGAAAGCATTAAAGATAAATGCCGGGCTTTCATGTCGTTCAACTTTATCTTGCTGCTTTCGGTAACCAAGCATTCATTGTTAGAGACAAAAGTTGCAAAATCGTGAATAAGGTCGTGCATCTTGCAGTGCCTTACATTGCCATCCATGTCCATTTCTAGATTTTGGAAAAATGAGCGCATCACCAATTCATCGAAGAACTCTGCACCTGTGCTTTCCAGCTCCCTCCTCTCACTTGACCAGAGACAACCTTGATCAAGCGATCTTTCTCTATTTCATGATCTTTTGGAAAGACCGCACAATACGTAAAACAACGTTTTAGGTGTAACGGCAAAGCATTGTAACTCAATAGCAAAGGTGACAATACCAATTCTCCGACACTGGGAAGTTTCCATATGTCACTCGCCAAGACATCCTCCCAATCTTCCACGGTTCTTTTTCGGGGCATGAGACTTCCTAAACTCTTTGCATAGAGAGGCACTCCTTTACACCTATCTGAAATTTTTCTTCCGATATCTTTCAACCTTTGGCGATCGGATTCTCCCCTCCTCTCCTCAAAGGCAAGACGTTCAAACAATAGCCAACAGTCATAATCAGTTAATTGTTGTAGGTTATGTTTGTCAGTTGTGCCTACGGTCTGAGCAACAACATTATCGCGTGTTGTAACCACGATTCTGCTACCTTTCTTGCCATGGTCAAGGGCAAGCTTTAGTTGGTCCCAGCTTGCTCGATCCTTAGTCCACACATCATCCAATACAAGCAAAAATAGCTTTCCCTCAAGAGATTGGCATAAATGACTATGCCAAGCCTCCCATTCTGTAAGATTTGGGACGTTACCGTCACCAACCGCTTCTATGATCGCCTTCGCTATCCTTTTAAGATCAAAAGGCTCTGAGACACAAACCCACATTTTCTTCTCAAAGTGGTTCTTCACCTTGTCCTCATTGAAAATGCATTGTGCGAGAGTAGTCTTTCCTATGCCCCCCATGCCAACTATAGAGACAACGGGGACACTTGACTCAACATGACTGCTACTCTCACTCAATAACATGCTTATTAGTTTTTCTTTCTCCGGATCCCGACCATATACCTCTGATGCTTTGATCCTTGAGATGGTGTGCCTGCGCTCTTCTTCTAGACGTACTTGTTGCTCATCGTCTTTTTTAGTTACTTTGAATTTATATTTTTCCTTTTCAGTTATGAGAAGATCAAGTCTTCCCTTTAATTCTAGTATCCTACGGCCGATATTATGGTGCAAGGCGAACTTGTTGAAACAAGAGCAAGGAGATAAAAAGCATGACCATACCTTTTTCTTGCCAGTGCGAGCACCATCAACGCCATCCGCAGAATTTTCTTATTTCAGGATCTTTGTGCACCATTCGTCCAACACGTCCTCCATTTCATAAGATACATCCTTCAGCTTCTCTAACCATGCACTTTCAGGAACCTTCTTAATTTCATTTTTCTCCAAATTAAGGAGAACATTCTTCACATGTCTCTTTTCCACATCGTCGAGAACATCACGGATCTTGTCAAATGTATCATGGAGCTCTTGAACAGCTTCAGGAGCACCCAATACCAGTTTGACCTCCTTCTTGAGCTTGTCAAGGAGGAAGGGGGCCAATTGTTCCACCACAACGGAAATAAGTGCATCCGCCATAGTTGATTGGTTTCTGATAGCAAGGAGGATAGTGTGATCTGAGTACAAATGTTTAGTTTGTATGAAGAAAAAAATGATACAAGTTGCTGATATTATTATGAGAATGATAGGTGACCAAACATATTTGTTTATTTGGATGGTAGGAGACAATTGTACTTTGTAAAGTAGACTTCACATGTTGTGTTTATTACAACTCTCCTTGGATTACAGAAAATCCTCATGGTAAACTTCAGGAAAAATCACCACTTGCTTATTTTTTTCGCCTGAAAATCAATAATAACCATCCCAGAGATCTGACAAACTTCAGTATTTTGGTGTCTATTTTAAGTGTCAAGGAGCCTTAATCAGAGCATTGGAAAGCTTTGCTTTGGAAGAAAGAGGGCAGCCGCCCCTGGAAAAGTGAAAATGGAAACCAATGACTTAGAAGTTAGAACTTGGTGTCATGAGCAATCCTGCGGCGAAGACTCAGACAGCAGTGGCCACAGCTGAAAAAAGCACCAAGGCAACCACATCTGGACAAGAAAATGAGGATGAAAATAATTAACATCTTGGTGTAATCAGTAATCTTGAAGATGCTTCAGCTGAAAATAGGAAGACGCGGTGATTAATGTATTTACATTTGCAGCTGTAACGCTGCGCTAGGTTGGACTTCATTCCGTTCTTTCTGAAGCTTGTAGCTGAGGTGAAAGCCGAGGCATGTACTGAGACGTGCATAAGCCAAGATGTTTTAGCCCGATTATGTAGTTGAAGTAATACAATAAGCCTTCTACCAGTTGAAAGAGCAGAAGATGCATACTTCTTCACCATGTCTGATCGGGCTTACCAGCTTCCGTAAAAACATTGATCTCTTCCAGCTCGTAACTTAATTCCATGAGTAAACGCATATCAAAACACCAGCATCTTTTTGAATATGTATGACCTGTAACCAAGAAATAATAAAAATTGACAATCATATTAGTTAACCCAATTTCAAGTGTTCATTATGCACCTTACAAAGAAACACATGCAAGAATCAACAATATGATCGATTTCAGTCTTCACTATAATTGCCATATATGCAACTCAAACCAAATTCAGAAACGTTCAACTTAAATGTTTGCCTCGTCAATTTTGGTCTGTCTTACAAACTCATAGGAAGACGTTACTGCAATAAGAGTGAGTAGGGTCCTATATTGATAAGAAACAAGGAACACTTTAAATCGAAGTTTCGAAATAGTTATTTTACCTCACAAAATAAAGGGGTCTGTGAATCTTCGTGTGCAATTGACCCACCCTCATTGTATCCTTGTCTAACAGTAATTCCAAAGTTGGGGATGCGGGATGTGATGCCAATGTTGTACTTCCATCGCATAACAAATCAGCAGTCGAATCCGTCCCTCCTGCAAATATTCATTTGATAAAACATAATTAGTAAATGCAGATGAAGAGGTAGTATGAAAAGAGTCCATTTAAGTTTTACCTGATAAGTTTTGGTTCAATCTATGAAACAGGACAAATTGGAGACTCACTGTCACTGATGATCGTTACTGCAAGTGTTTGTTTAAATTCTAGTTATATATGTTTCCTATTTTGTTGGAATAGTGTTTTTGAAGGTGGGGGTTTCTTTTCTATAAAGAGGAGTCTTGCCGGAGAGAGGTTAGTAATTAATCAAGATAAGAGGATATTGTTTTCTGTTTTGCTAGTAAATTAATCAAAGAGTTGTTATTTTCTGTTTTAATCGTATGCTTCCACTAGTTCATACAAATATCTGAAATAGCTAGGATCATCCAGTTATAGTCAATCCAAATTTTTCTTAGGAAATCCCGTTGACGAGTCTATCTTCTAGTGTATCACCGACATTGAGACGATGGAATTTAAATTGCTGATTCAAAAGCAAAAGATAAGAGGATAGAATGTCACTGTAGGACTTGTTGGTTGATTGTGAATTCAATCCTTGTAATGATTGCACCAGCTTCATGAAATGGATGATCCCTATTATGTAATCTTTGCAATATACTTACTTTCTAACCATGAAGCTATTATGCGTGTAGGTCTTTATTTAAAAGATCCTTATCGGACGGCAACATTCTTTGTGAAAGCAGAACTCCTATGTCAACCACAAATATTGGGCAGAAGAAACTTGATAATCCTGCCATGCCTGAAAGGACTGAAGGAGGAGGTAGCAAAGGCCTTTCTGATTCCACACCAGAAATCTCTACTTGTGAAAGCGACCTATCATATTCCAGGTCTGTTTACTTCTTCTATCACTTAAGTTTCTATCTCCCTTGTAGTTCGTGTCAAAAGTTATAAAAAGACTATTGGGGAACAGAGGCAGCTTACAGTTTTAGGGTGTAACATTAATATAATAGAAAATTAGAACATCGGTTGCAGTAGAATAAATTTAATAGGTTATATGACCGTGTTGAGTATTCTGCTCTTCCTTCACATGACATATCATGCATTTAAACTGAGTGCCACATTTCACCAATTTAAAGCAATCTCTGAACTGATTATTATGAACCAAGTATATTTTTTTTGTAAAGTAAGCAAGATATTATTGAAAGAAGAGAAAAAGGAATACAAGAATGAACACACCCAAACCCCTTGACCAGGACAACCCAACTAGGTTGGCAACTCTACAGACCAAGGGGAGCTAATCAAATCTAAAGTACTCTCTCATAATAATCAAGATATTATTATGAACCAAGTACTAGATAGCAACAAGCGAGGAAGTCAAAATGTATTCGGATTTGAGGTAGGGGTGTTTTGTTGAAGCATAAATTCAACTCATAGGTTTCCCTTTTCATTTAACACTCTAGTAACTTTGTTTAGGTTGGTATATATACTAGGATGTTTTCGCTAACTTCAACAATTATTTCCTTTCCATGCTATTGTAGCAGCCAATACAATGCACAAATATAACATGCGTAAATGATATTGATCAGTTTTGATCTCCGCGGTACGTCGATCTATGAAAAATTAGTTGAGCAGTTGCAGGACTCTAATACACTCTTTCTATTCTGTAACATTCTGACACCTCGGACTTCACAAACGACTTCCCTAACTCTTCAAGTTTGTGCATTTTATATTAATCTTAATATAATATCACCCTTAAGTTAATTAAATAGAGTTAATAGACTTGAGGATTAGTTTAGAGTAATGGTTTCAGTAGAAGCTAGAGTGCTGTATTCTTCCCGTTTTGTATGAGAGAAGAACCATACTTGATAATTACTAATTTATCTAATTTGAATTGATTCTTTTCAACCTTTTTAAGATTTATAACTTTATTTGTGATTATTTCCTTTGATCAAATTATTGGTTTCTTCCACTCGCCCGCTTTGCATCATTAAGCCTAATGATGTTAATGTCTGCTTCACCTTACTGTCTTATCTTTTTAAGATACACCTCCACGATGACTCGCAGACAGCTTTTTACTGAAATGCAAAGCAATTTGGTTTATTTCAACAATGTTACATCTAACTGCTCCAATTTGGCTTTCTTCTTCTGGAAATTCGTGTGAAGAAGAATCATATGAAAGGTACTTATTACGGGTTCATTAAATGTAGTAATTTTTGTTGCACCCTTTTAGTTCTTTCTAAGAAACAACATTTAAACTAATATCAACTTATACTTTTATTATGTGGGGTATACTTGGATCCTTGTTAACAACATCTGTATTTTGAATGGTTGCAGGTCTGTTCTCCTCAACTCTCCAGTTGTAGGAACATCGATCGAGAATGTTGTGAATGGAATTACGGTTGAAATAACATCGACCGAGAAGATGGATCTAGCATCATGGTTGGTGTTTGTTTCAATTAGTAATTACCCCTTTTTTTATATCTAGAACATAAATTATTATATCATCTTAAACTATCAACAGTAACCTATCTTCCAATTTTCCTTTAAGCAACTTACGAGTTTACCAGCAGTGGGTATTCTTTAAATAAATTATTATTTCAAATGTACTTTTAATTATTTGATTTTTCATTTTGGTGTGTTCTCAAGCAGGAAAAAGGACAGACAGAAACAGAAGTGCCATACCAAAGTCAACAAGATTTTAAAGGTCTCGGTGAATTTTCTGAGAGCTTTGTGCACTGGGTAAACTACGGAGAGACATTTTGCCATTAATGAACTTTGACCAAACAATTTTCCCACCCAGAATCTGACTAAACCCACACCGAAGTTGTTGTTTCCGTGAAAGAGGTTACAGAGAAAATGAAATCAACAAGAACAATAAAAATCAGTGGAACTGACAATTTCTTTAAAGATATCTTTCTTCCATAAGGAAGGTCCTTGCTCGAGATTCTCTTATATTGTTTCAGCATTACTTCGACCGGGAAATCTTGGTCGGAGTCAGGTACAAAGTAGACAAGAGTAAATAGGTACAAAAATTCTTTTGGAGCTCCTATCCAATTCTTCTCAAGCTCGTGAACATCTTGTAAATATTTTGGCATATTCTAGCTATTGGAGCTCCATTTATACAGTAGTAAGTCAGTGCTTCCTTTAATTCTTCGTACTTTTCTACGTGGAAAGATAAATGTCTGCTTTCAAATTCTGTGTAAGCCACGGATTACGTTTTCTCAATCACATATATATATATATACTTGATATATCGTAGTCACTATGATCACAAGAGGTGTCTTGAGTGAGCCCTATTACGTTCCTGATAGTCTAATTGGGTTGGAAGCACAATCCCATGATTTAAATGGCTATGTTACCATGCTTTCAACATTACTGGATGCTGCGAATTTTTTGATCAACCTGTACAGGATTGCTATATCACTAACAAAATCATGAAGTCACCCTTTGTTCCTTATGTTAAATCTGGACGTTACAAGACTCAGCTAAAATCTGAAACAAGTGTCTTCTCTTAATATTTTGGAGATGCGGTTTTGCATTATTCAAGCATGGCTTTGTTCTGCAAGGTGACCAACCTAGACCCAATTGGGTGGGAAATGGCGTACTACGGTATCTCGTAATGAATAAAGGGTAAGTGCATCCGCATCGCGTTGGCTAATTAGCCTGTCTAGGCAGCCACGTAGGCTTAAAGTCAGTAAAAATATGACATGTATAGAAAAGTAATCTTATTCATGGTGGGGATGCATCTGCCAGAGTTTTTATTATTAAACTATGGGCCAACTCACAAACTCTGACCACAACAACAAATAACCTCAGAGTGAAAAATGAAGTTCCTAAAGCAAATATATATTATTTGTTTTCATGGTTACATTGTAAGTGAATACAATAGCTTACCCAAATATAAGCATAAACATTATTAACATACACAATGGGGAGAGACGTCACAACATCTAATAGAAGTATCCAACTTCTCTTTTCTTCGTATCGAGAGCGAACCACATTTTGAAATTTCTAAATGCTGCCAAACTCAGTCTTTGATTATTTTCTCATAGTGAAACTCACTGATGTCAATTCTGCCAAACATAATAACAAAGCTTAGAATAATGATTTTCATAAAAACAATATCAACTTTTAACTGAAACTAAAACTAAATTTCTTACCTTACAAAACCAGTTGTGCATCTTTGGCGTGTGCAAACGTTTCTCACTGGATCATCTTTTTATCAATGTAAATGTTTGGGATGTGGGATATGATGCTCCAGTCCTCTCCTACTTCCTTCTGGCAACGTAGTCCCAAGATAGGGCATCCTATGATGTCCAATCTCTGAAGTGAGGTATTAGATAAGATTTGGCATGGCAATGACTTGAGCGTAGGGCAATCATAAATGAACAGTTCTTGAAGAAGAGGCATGAGAGTGATATTTACAGTCGTCTTTATCACCTACTCCTCCCAATGTTTCATATCACCAATGGTGAGCTTCTTTAAGTTGGGGAACGCTATTACTGGTGCTGCTGAACTATCACCATTCTTCAAGACTCCTAAAACTTCAAGCCCCATTTGTGAAACCGAATGTAATCCGAACAGATATAGCTTTTCAAGAAATTCAAGTCTTCCAAGAGCTGGTAATACCTTCAAGTTTTTGCATGACACGATTCTTAGTTGACGGAGCATAATTGATCTTCCTTCCCAATTCGGAAACTCCATCCAACTTGGGAACTTGGAACCATTGTAATTCGCTATTTCCAACTCCTCCAAGTTAGGATGTGGTTCAAGTAATTCAAGGACACTCTGAACTGCCTCGTCATCATCACCACGGAGATTGTTGAGATGTTTTAGTTCTCCGAACTCAGATCCTTCTTCACTCGTCACTGCCTCATCATCATCATCATTATTGATTTTAAAGCTCAATATGAGATGAGTTAGGTATTCTTTATCTTTCAATATTGCCTCCTTCACAACACCTTTTATATTTGATATTGCCAGCGAACCACGGAGGTTGTTGAGATGTTTTAGTTCTCCGATATCAGATCCTTCTTCACTCACATTGTAGTTAGTCAACGTTTCAAGATCTTTTAATTTC
This sequence comes from Kingdonia uniflora, assembly GCA_014058105.1. Taxonomy (NCBI): domain Eukaryota; kingdom Viridiplantae; phylum Streptophyta; class Magnoliopsida; order Ranunculales; family Circaeasteraceae; genus Kingdonia; species Kingdonia uniflora. The sequence goes on from JACGCM010001986.1 coordinate 37,307, forward strand.
CCAATTCCTCGAGGAAAGCATTCAAGACTCCAAGATCCTTCAAATTCAAAGTGCCTCAAGCTAACCATTTTCCCTATATCATCCAGAAGTCTACGAAGATCTTCACACCAATTAAGTCTCAACGTTTGCAGATTGGAGAGATCACTAATCGATTCAGGTAATTCTTCCAACTTTGTCCATTCAGCTTCAAGGTGCCTCAAATTGATGAGTTTTCCAATCCCATTGGGAAGTCTACGAAGATTGGGACAGCTCTTAAGTATCAATGTTTGCAGATTGGATAGATCACTAATCGACTCAGGTAACTCTTCCAACTTTGTTTCCTCAGCTTCAAGGTGCCTCAAGCTAACCATTTTCCCCATATCATTAGGAAGTTTCTGAAGATTTTTACACCAAGTAAGTTTCAGTGTTTGCAGATTGGATAGATTACCAACTGTTTCAGGTAATTCTTCCAATCCAGAATATTCAGCTTCAAGGTGCCTTAAGCTAACCATTTTCCCCATATCATTAGGAAGTTTACGAAGCTTGGAACACCAATTAAGTATCAGTGTTTGCAGATTAGAGAGATTACCGACTGTTTCAGCTAATTCTTCCAACTTTGTACTCTCAACTTCAAGGTGCCTCAAACTGACGAGTTTCCCAATCTCATCAGGAAGTCTACGAAGATCGCTACAACCATTAAGCTTCAGTGTTTGCAGATTAGAGAGATTACAGACTGTTTCAGGTAGTTCCTCTACACCCGTAGATGACAAGTCGAGATACCTTAGATGTATTAACTTCTCAATTTCTTTTGGCAATTCCTTAATATCAGTCCATGACAAATCAAGTGTCCTAAGACTTGTCAAATCACTCAACAAACTCAAATCTTCAAAGCCGAAGGACTTCCCACACAGTAATGTTCGTAAACTCTTCAAATTCCAAATGGAAAGAGGAATTCGACGTTCATCCTCAGCAGAAAACATTACAGATAAATGTCGGGCTTTCATGTCGTTTAACTTTATCTTGCTGCTTTCCACAACCAAACATTCATTGTTAGCGACAAAAGTTGCAAAATCGTGAATAAGGTCGTGCATCTTGCACTTACTTACATTGCCATCCATGTCCATTTCTAGATTTTGGAAAAATGAGCGCATCACCAATTCATCGAAGAACTCTGCACCTATGCTTTCCAGCTCCCTCCTCTCACTTGACCGGAGACAACCTTCCGCCATCCACATCTTGATCAAGCAATTTTTATATATTATATGATCTTTTGGAAAGACTGCACAATACGTAAAACAACGTTTTAGGTGTGACGGCAAAGCATTGTAACTCAATAGCAAAGGTGACAATACCAATTCGCCGGCAGTAGGGAGTTTCCATATGTCACTCGCCAAAACATCCTCCCAATCTTCCACGCTTCTTTTTCGGGGCATGAGACTTCCTAAACTCTTTGCATAGAGAGGCACTCCTTTACACCTATCTGAAAGTTTTCTTCCAATATCTTTCAACTTTTGATGATCGGATTCTCCCCTCCTCCCCTCAAAGGCAAGACGTTCAAACAATAGCCAACAATCATCATCAGATAATTGTTGTAGGTTATGTTTGTCAGTTGTGCCTACGGTCTGAGCAACAACATTATCGCGTGTTGTAACCACGATTCTGCTACCTTTCTTGCCATGGTCAAGGGCAAGCTTTAGTTGGTCCCAGCTTGCTCGATCCTTAGTCCACACATCATCCAATACAAGCAAAAATAGCTTTCCCTCAAGAGATTGGCATAAATGATTATGCCAAGCCTGGCTTGTTGTAAGATTTGGGACACCGCCACCGAGCTCTTCTATGATCGCCTTCGCTATCCTTATAAGATCAAAAGGCTCTGAGACACAAACCCACATTTTCTTCTCAAAGTGGTTCACCACCTTCTCCGCATTGAAAATGTATTGTGCGAGAGTAGTCTTTCCTATGCCCCCCATGCCAACTATAGAGACGACGGGGACACTTGATTCAACATGACTACTACTCTCACTGAATAACATGCTTATTAGTTTTTCCTTCTCCAGATCCCGACCATATACCTCTGATGCTTTGATCCTTGAGATTGTGTGCCTGCGCTCTTCTTCTAGACGTACTTGCTGCTCATCGTCTTTTTTAGTTACTTCGAATTTATATTTTTCTTTCTCAGTTATGAGAAGATCAAGTCTTCCCTTTAATTCTAGTATCCTACGACCGATATTATGGTCCAAGGTGGCCTTGTTGAAATAAGGAGATAAAAAGCCTGACCATACTTTTTTATTGCCAGTGCGAGCACCATCTGGAGCACCACTTTCATCCGCAGCAATTTCTGATTTCAGGATCTTTGTGTGCCATTCGTCCAACACGTCCTCCATTTCGTATGATACGTTCTTGAGCTTCTCTAACCATGTACTTTCAGGAACTTTCTTACTTTCATGTTTCTCCAAATTAAGGAGAACATTCTTCACATGTCTCTTTTCCGCATCATCGAGAACATCACGGATCTTGTCAAATGTATCAAGGAGCTCTTGAACAGCTTCAGGAACACCCAATACCAGTTTGACCTCCTTCTTGAGCTTGTCAAGGAGGAAGGGGGCCAATTGTTCCACCACAACGGAAATAAGTGCATCCGCCATAGTTGATTGGTTTCTGATAAACAACTGTGCAATTCAACCGAAGGCCGGCTAAGTCTCTTTGCTTAAAAAAACAAAGGCCGGATAGACATTTTGTTATGAGAATGATAGGTGACCAAACATATTTGTTTCTTTGGATGATATAAGACAATTGTGCAATTCAACAAAGGCGGGCAAGACTTTATGGCTTTAATTGAAAGAGAAGCTGCTATGTAAGATGTGAGTGGTAAGGCTAGTAGCAGCAGTAACCTTAACCGTATGAGATCTTTAGGTGTTTGATCATCATATTCCTCTTAATTACTAAATCAAATCCATAAACTGAAGTGTGAAGCATATCAATAGTGCAATTGAATGGACCCATACATTGCTTTTTTTTTTTTTTTTTTGAAAGTTAAGCTAGGGTTAGGCAAGACCCCATGACAAGCTATATTGAATTAAAACTTCCTTATACATTCTTTGGTGTTCCTTTCCCTTAGCATTCCCGTCTAATATTAATACAAGTTCGGGGGGAAATGCATTTGGACCCATACATTGCTTGTAGCCTAGTATATTTTCTTAAGAACATTTCAAAGTTAAAGCAGTTGACGATGAGGACATGAAGATACTACTGGCGTTTGAATCGATCTGGTAACAATTCCAGGTACTTTTCTAGCCAGGCTAGTTGGCATTTGCTTATTGTTGCTCTGTGATATGCTCTTAATACATATATTTTGACCGCAGTCTTCAAACCATGTCAGTTGCTTCAAATAGCAACCATTCATAGGTACTTGTCGGGCCATGGCTGTGGGTACACGCAGGAGCCATTTAATTTCGCCAATGACAATGAAATGTAAATCCATAAATCAACCAACTCAAATTAACCAGAGACTTTTCAGAGGCTGTGATTTGTTACAGGAGACTGCATGGGACGAATAGTTTTATTTACAATTTGTAACTGAACTATCAATTTAACTTCATTATAATGATAGTAATGTGCAGAAATTCATTACTACTCTTGAGGACTAAATATTCGAAAGAGAATGGCAGCGCAGTTTACACTAGTTGAACTTTAACATTGCTATGTGAGAGAGATGGCCAATCAATATTGAAAACAAGTTTTTGTAAGTTTCTCCACTTCAGAGCTTCATCTGGATTCTGCTTTTAATTTCAAAAGGTTGTGTATCAGTGAAAATTTGGAATTCGACAGGCCTTAGTAACATTTGTAGAACACGTGACTCTAAAGGGGGCATTTCCGACAGCGTTATTGAATCACATATATACATCAGACTTCAAACATGTAATCCAAAGAAAAGCTTGGTTTTATGAACTTTAACATATTTTCGAAAGAGAATCGCAGCGCAGTTTACACTAGTTGAACTTTAACATTGCTATGTGAGAGAGATGGCCAATCAATATTGATTGACATCAAGGCAAGGCATAATGATAAGTATGATTCATGAATTACAACAAAACATGAAATTCGTTGCTTTCTACAAACTGAGTCACCCACCATGTTTCAAATAACCTTACATTCTCGCCTCATACAAAAGCTTAAAGTATTCAATACAAGATTAAAGACCGAAATATATAATTATGGATATTTTGCATGATCAAAAACACATGCAGTTTCTATCGGTAGATGATGCTTCATTCTGCCTCATCGAAACACATGCAGTTTCTATCGGATAGTAATGACTACTTCAACTTTGCAATCTGAATTCTAGCTGCTACACCATAATGTCATCATAACGCACCTCTAAATACTACGCTTGAGGCTTCAAAACTTCTAATATTCCAGTAGAGTAAAATCCAATATAACTAGCCAACCTCCTTTCCCTGAGGCATGCCCTCAAGTAACCTGAGGTGAGCAAGTTGACGTCAAAAGGGTTCCTCGGAACCCTTCCTCTGCTGACTGGATTATCTATCGCTTTCTGTTCCAAAAGCTCCTCTGAAAATCAGCAGTTCGGCATATGGTTTAAAACTGAACTTTAGTTAGTTAATATGGGAGGACCAGAGGTTAGTAACATCCAATGTTCTGATCAACTTTAGTTAGTTAGGCAAAAACGTTTTGATCAACTTCTTCTGATGTGTGACATCCAATGTTCAATGGATCTCACGGCACGAAAAGCATTGGCAGCATTATTGTCTGGAGAAATGTCTCATTCAGTTCTCGAAATGCCAAATCATCTGGAGAAATGTCTCATTTCTATCGGATAGTAATGACTACTTCAACTTTGCAATCTGAATTCTAGCTGCTACACCATAATGTCATCATCTTGAGGCTTCAAAACTTGTAATATTCCAGTAGAGTAAAATCCAATATAACTAGCGAACCTCCTTTCCCTGAAACTAAAAAGAAGCCTAAACATAGGCATGCCCTCAAGTAACCTGAGCTGAGCAAGTTGACGTCAAAAGGGTTCCTCAGAAGCCTTCCTCTGCTGACTGGACTATCGCTTTCTGTTCCAAAAGCTCCTCTGAAAATCAACAGTTCTGCATATGGTTTAAAACTCAACTTCAGTTAGTTAACAGCTAAATATGGGAGGACCAGAAGTTAGTAAAATGACGAATAACTAAGGTAACAGTTTACAAACATAGGTAAAAACGTTTTGATCAACTTCTTCTGATGTGTGACATCCAATGTTCAATGGATCCCACGCAACGAAAAACATTGAAAGCATTATTGTTTGAAGAAATGTCTCATCAGTTCTGGAAAATTGGGATGTCCCGGAAAAGCCAAATCATTTGCCATATTTTTAGATAAATGCCAAATCAGTCGGCATGTTTGATAAAATTGGAATATTTGAGAAATGCCAAATCATTTGTCATATTTTGTTTTAAATGCCTAATCATTCAGCATGTTTGATAAAATTGGGATATTCAAAAAATGCCAAATCATTTGCCACAGTTTGATTTCAATACCAAATCATTCGGCAAGTTATGTGAAAATTGGGATGTTCCGGAAAAGCCAAATCATTTGCTATTTTGATTTAAATGCCAATTCATTCATCATGTTTTGATAAAATTGGCTACACCAAATCCTCGAATTTTGAGCGAGTGGTTGCCACGTTTCGTGAGATGAAGACTAGTGGAATATCACATAATGTCATTCTAAGTCCCCCCCCCCCCCCCCTAATACAATTCTCGCACGAATTCAAAAATAAACTATACTACCACATTCAAATTCCAACAAACCACAAGTGCCACTTAATGCATTTCTCCAATAAATACAAATACTATTCACTCTTAATATCTAAATATTTTATGAGGATAACAGTCTAGCATGCGCGTTAGCGCATACCTCAGTGATCGTAAACATTATTAATATACACAATGGGGGGAGACGTCACAACATTTAATAGAAAGTAGCCAAGTTCCCTTTTCTTCATATCTGGAGCGAGACACTTTGAAATTTTCAAATACTGCCAAACTCACTGATGCCATTACTGCTAGTCTTTGATCATTTTCTCATAGCGAAACTCACTGATGTCATTACTACCAAACATAGTAACAAAGTTTAGTATAATGATTTTCATAAAATCAATATCAACCTGAAATTGAAATTGAAACTGAAACTGAAACTGAAACAGAGCTGAATTTCTTACCTTAAAAAACCAGTTGTGAATCTTTGGCGCGTTCAAACGTTTCTCACTGGATCTTCTTCCAATCAATGTGAATGTTTGGGATGTGGGATATGATGCTTCAGTCCTCTCCTACTTCCTTCTCACAACGTGGTTCTATTATAGGACATTTATAAATCTCCAATTTCTGAAGTGAGGTAAGATGCTTCAATTCGTCGGGTATACACGTTAAGGAATCACAGTTGGATACATATAAAGTTTGGAGTGCCTTGAGTTGTGATAAGCCCTGTGGAAGTGTTGAATGCGGCGAATCCTCAATAAGTAGAGACTTGAGGTTGGTGTGGAGACCATTTTGTATGGGTAATGATATCGAAAGAGAACCTGCATCGCTCTGTAAAGTCAACTTCTCCAGAAACGGAGGAAGGTAGGAGACCTCCAAATGCGGACAACTCTTTATTGACATTTCCCTTAGTGAAGAAGAAGATAAGATTTGGCATGGCAATGACTTGAGCATAGGGCAATTCCAGATTGACAGTGTTTGAAGAAGAGGCATGAGAGTGATATTTACAGTCGTCTTTATCACCCACTCCTCCCAATGTTTCATCTCACCAATTTCGTTGGACATACACGTTAAGGAATCACAGTTGGATACATATAAAGTTTGGAGCGCTTTGAGTTGTGATAAGCCTTGTGGAAGTGTTGAATGCGGCGAATACCGAATGGCTAGAGACTTGAGGTTGGTGTGGAGACCATTTTGTATGGGTAATGATATTAAAAGAGAACCTGCATCATTCTCTAACTTCAACTCCTCCAGAGACGGGGGAAGGTAGGAGACCTCCAAATACGGACAGCTGTCTATTGTCATTTCCCTTAGTGAAGAAGATAAGATTTGGCATGGCAATGACTTGAGCATAGGGCAATGAAAAATGAACAGTGTTTGAAGAAGAGGCATGAGAGTGATATTTACAGTCGTCTTTATCACCCACTCCTCCCAATGTTTCATATCACCAATGGTGAGCTCCTTCAACTTGGGGAACGCTATTACTGGTGCTGCTGAACTATCACCATTCTTCAAGACTCCTAAAACTTCAAGGCCCATTTGTGAAACCGAATGTAATCGGAATAGATATAGCTTTTCAAGAAATTCAAGTCTTCCAAGAGCTGGTAATACCTTCCAGTTTTTGCATGACTCGATTGTAAGGTCACAGAGCCTAATTGATCTTCCTTCCCAATTCGGAAACTCCGTCCAACTTGGGAACTTGGAACCATTGTAATTCGCTATTTCTAACTCCTCCAAGATGGGATGTGGTTCAAGTAATTCAAGGACACTCTGAACTGCCTCGTCATCATCACCACGGAGATTGTTGAGATGTTTTAGTTCTCCGAACTCAGATCCTTCTTCACTCGTCACTGCCTCATCATCATCATCATCATTATTGATTTTAAAGCTCAATATGAGATGAGTTAGATATTCTTTATCTTTCAATATTGCCTCCTTCACAACACCTTTAATATTTGATATTCTCAGCGAACCACGGAGGTTGTTGAGATGTTTTAGTTCTCCGATATCAGCTCCTTCTTCACTCGCAACGAAGTAACTCAACGTTTCAAGATCTTTTAATTTCCCAATTCCTCGAGGAAAGCATTCAAGACTCCAACATCCTTCAAAGTGCCTCAAGCTAACCATTTTCCCCATATCATCCGGAAGTCTACGAAGCTCCTCACACCCCTTAAGCTTCAGTGTTTACAGATTGGATAGATTACAAACTGTTTCAGGTAATTCTTCCAACTTTGTACTCTCAACTTCAAGTTGCCTCAAGCTAACCATTTTCCCCATATCATTAGGAAGTCTACGAAGATCTCTACAACCATTAAGTTTCAGTGTTTGCAGATTAGAGAGATTACCGACTGTTTCAGGTAATTCTTCCAACTTTGTCCTCATAGCTTCAAGGTGCCTCAAGCTAACCATTTTCCCCATATCATCAGGAAGTTTACGAAGGTTGGAACAATAATTAAGATTCAGTGTTTGCAGATTGGATAGATTAACGACTGTTTCAGGTAGTTTACGAAGCTCGCCACACAAATTAAGTATCAACGTTTGCAGATTGGATAGATCACTAATCGATTCAGGTAACTCTTCCAACTTTGTATTTTCAGCTTCAAGGTGCCTCAAGCTAACCATTTTCCCCATATCATTAGGAAGTCTACGAAGCCCCATACACTCCTTAAGTTTCAGTGTTTGCAGATTGGATAGATTACCGACTGTTTCAGGTAGTTCCTCTGCCGTAGATGACAAGTCGAGATACCTTAGATGTATTAACTTCTCAATTTCTTTTGGCAATTCCTTAATATCAGTCCATGACAAATCAAGTGTCCTAAGACTTGTCAAATCACTCAACAAACTCAAATCTTCATAATCGATAGAGGACTCCAACTTATAAGCCCCACAAACAAGTAATGTTCGTAAACTCTTCAAATTCCAAAAGGAAACAGGAATTAGACCTTTATCCTCAGCCGAAAGCATTACAGACAAATGCCGGGCTTTCATGTCATTCAACTTTATCTTGCTGCTTTCGGTAACCAAGCATTCATTGTTAGAGACAAAAGTTGCAAAATCGTGAATAAGGTCGTGCATCTTGCAGTACCTTACATTGCCATCCTTGTCCATTCCTAGATCTTGGAAAAATGAGCGCATCACCAATTCATCGAAGAACTCTGCACCTATGCTTTCCAGCTCCCTCCTCTGACTTGACCGGATACAACCTTCCGCCATCCACATCTTGATCAGGCAATCTTTCTCTATTCTATGATCTTTTGGAAAGACCGCACAATACGTAAAACAACGTTTTAGGTGTGACGGCAAAGCATTGTAACTCAATAGCAAAGGTGACAATACCAATTCGCCGGCAGTAGGGAGTTTCCATATGTCACTCGCCAAAACATCCTCCCAATCTTCCACGCTTCTTTTTCGGAGCATGAGACTTCCTAAACTCTTTGCATAGAGAGGCACTCCTTTACACCTATCAGAAAGTTTTCTTCCGATATCTTTCAACCTTTGGCGATCGGATTCTCCCCTCCTCTCCTCAAAGGCAAGACGTTCAAACAATAGCCAACAATCATCATCAGATAATTGTTGTAGGTTATGTTTGTCAGTTGTGCCTACGGTCTGAGCAACAACATTATCGCGTGTTGTAACCATAATTCTGCTACCTTTCTTGCCATGGTCAAGGGCAAGCTTTAGTTGGTCCCAGCTTGCTCGATCCTTAGTCCACACATCATCCAATACAAGCAAAAATAGCTTTCCCTCAAGAGATTGGCATAAATGATTATGCCAAGCCTGCCTTGTTGTAAGATTTGGGACACCGCCACCAACCTCTTCTATGATCGCCTTCGCTATCCTTATAAGATCAAAAGGCTCTGAGACACAAACCCACATTTTCTTCTCAAAGTGTTTCACCACCTTGTCCTCATTGAAAATGTATTGTGCGAGAGTAGTCTTTCCTATGCCCCCCATGCCAACTATAGAGACGACGGGGACACTTGACTCAACATGACTACTACTCTCACTCAATAACATGCTTATTAATTTGTCTTTCTCCAAAACCCGACCATATACCTCTGATGCTTTGATCCTTGAGATTGTGTGCCTGCGCTCTTCTTCTAGACGTACTTGCTGCTCATCGTCTTTTTTAGTTACTTCGAATTTATACTTTTCTTTCTCAGTTATGAGATGATCAAGTCTTCCCTTTAATTTTAGTATCCTACGACCGATATTATGGTGCAAGGTGGCCTTGTTGAAACAAGAGCAAGGAGATGAAAAACACGACCATACCTTTTTCTTGCTAACGCGAGCACCTTCAACGCCATCTGGAGTACTACTTTCATCCGCAGCAATTTCTGATTTCAGGATCTTTGTGTGCCATTCGTCCAACACGTCCTCCATTTCATAAGATATGTCCTTCAGCTTCTCTAACCATGCACTTTCAGGAACCTTCTTAATTTCATTTTTCTCCAAATTAAGGAGAACATTCTTCACATGTCTCTTTTCCGCATCGTCGAGAACATCACGGATCTTGTCAAATGTATCATGGAGCTCTTGAACATCTTCAGGAGCACCCAATACCAGTTTGACCTCCTTCTTGAGCTTGTCAAGGAGGAAGGGGGCCAGTTGTTCCACCACAACGGAAATAAGTGCATCCGCCATAGTTGATTGGTTTCTGATAGCAAAGAGGATAGTGTAATCTGAGAACAAATTTCTCTCTAAAGTTTGTATGAAAAAAATAAATTATACAACTTGCTGATATTATTATGCTTACTTTTTCTTTGGATGATACTTTTTCTCTCTAAAGTAAACTTATATTTTGGCTTCTTGAATGCTCCAAATTATTTACTAGTTGATCAGGTCCAAAGTTAAATTGGAAACTATATCTCTACTATAGTAGAAAATAAGAAAATAATATTGCATCAAGGGCAGCAGAACAGTGTTTCATGTGTTTTCTAAGGTTGCATTGTCCAATTCTTTTAGACATTACTATGATTGCCCAACTTATGTGTTTATATTTTTAACAAACATTTAAAAATATTCCTCTTAATTACTAAATCAAATACATAAACTGAAGTGTAAAGCATATCAATAGTGTATTTGAATGGACCCATGCATTGCTTGTAGCCTAGTACATTTTCTTAAGAACATTTCAAGGTAAAAGCAGTTGGTGATGAGGACCCTTGCCTGTCAAATATGCTTTACGTGCATAAAGTTGATTCTCGATTTCGCTTTATGCTTTATTGCTTTTGTGTCTTTTTATTCTCAATGACTATTGCTTTCTAAAAACTGGGGTTGCAAGTTTAGTTTGTTCTTTTTATTTGTTTGCAGGTTAGCCATTCTTATAAAATTGTTAACTGAAGATACTACTGGTTTGATTCCGTCACTGTAAAAATTCCCAGTTGGGCATTTACTTATTGTTCCTGAGTGATATCCTCTTATAATATTTTCTTACCCGTACTCTTCAAACCATATTAATGAAGATACTACTGGCGTTTGAATCGATCTGGTAACAATTCCAGGTACTTTTCTAGCCAGGCTAGTTGGCATTTGCTTATTGTTGCTCTGTGATATGCTCTTAATACATTTTTTTTTACCGCAGTCTTCAAACCATGTCAGTTGCTTCAAATAGCTGCAACATTCAGAATCATGCGTTGAGCAGAGATAAGGATCAGGCAATGCCATGTTGAAGAAACAGGGCACGTGCCAAATTTTTCTGTGAAAGTTTCGCATGTGCTCTAGTTCTCCATCTTGGATGTAAGATCTCCGAAGGTTCTTTGAGACGACAATGTAAGTTAAGTTCAGAAACTTGTTTTTTTTTTTTTTTTTTAACGAAAGACAATTATCAGAGGCTGTGATTTGTTACAGGAGACTGCGTGGGACGAATAGTTTTATTTACAATTTGTAACTGAACTATCAATTTAACTTCATTATAATGATAGTAATGTGCAGAAATTCATTACTACTCTTGAGGACTAAATACAAACTTGCGGTGTTGAGGATTATGAATTTACATACTACAGCGATCAATTTTAGTTCTGACTCTTGGGAGTGAGGAAGTGAGGAAGTCAAAATGTATTTGGATTTGAGGTTGAGGTGTTTTGTTGAAGCATAAATTCAACTCTAGTAACTTTGTTTAGGTTGGTATATATACTAGGATGTTTTCGCTAACTTCAACAATTATTTCCTTTCCATGCTATTGTAGCAGCCAATACAATGCACAAATATAACATGCGTAAATGATATTGATCAGTTTTGATCTCCGCGGTACGTCGATCTATGAAAAATTAGTTGAGCAGTTGCAGGACTCTAATACACTCTTTCTATTCTGTAACATTCTGACACCTCGGACTTCACAAACGACTTCCCTTACTCTTCAAGTTTGTGCATTTTATATTAATCTTAATATAATATCACCCTTAAGTTAATTAAATAGAGTTAATAGACTTGAGGATAAGTTTAGAGTAATGATTTCAGTAGAAGCTAGAGTGCTGTATTCTTCCCGTTTTGTATGAGAGAAGAACCATACTTGATATTTACTAATTTGAATTGATTCCTTTCGACCTTTTTAAGATTTATAACTTTATTTGTGATTATTTCCTTTGATTAAATTATTGGTTTCTTCCACTCGCCCGCTTTGCATCATTAAGCCTAATGATGTTAATGTCTGCTTCAACTTACTGTCTTATCTTTTTTAGATACACCCCCACGATGACTCGCAGACAGCTTTTTACTGAAATGCAAAGCAATTTGGTTTATTTCAACAATGTTACATCTAACTGCTCCAATTTTGTTGATCTCAAGTGGCTTTTTTCTTCTGGAAATTCGTGTGAAGAAGAATCATATGAAAGGTACTTATTACGGGTTTATTAAATGTAGTAATTTTTGTTGCACCCTTTTAGTTCTTTCTAAGAAACAACATTTAAACTAATATCAACTTATACTTTTATTATGTGGGGTATACTTGGATCCTTGTTAACAGCCTCTGTATTTTGAATGGTTGCAGGTCTGTTCTCCTCAACTCTCCAGTTGTAGGAACATCGACCGAGAATGTTGTGAATGGAATTACGGTTGAAATAACATCGACCGAGAAGATGGATCTAGCATCATGGTTGGTGTTTGTTTCAATTAGTAATTACCCCTTTTTTTATATCTAGAACATAAATTATTATATCATCTTAAACTATCAACAGTACCCTATCTTCCAATTTTCCTTTAAGCAACTTACGAGTTTACCAGCAGTGGGTATTCGATTAACTCTTACCGTCACAAACATTAAATAGCGAAGGTTAGTGGACAAAGGAAAAATAGTTACCCTAACCACACCATCCATCTTCTCTTTAAAATGAGTAACAAAATAAAATAAATGAAAAGTCTCTTTTTATAGTAACTGTACTTTTAATTATTTGATTTTTTTTTTGGTGTGCTCTCAAGCAGGAAAAAGGACAGACAGAAACAGAAGTGGCATACCAAAGTCAACAAGATTTTAAAGGTCTCGGTGAATTTTCCGAGAGCTTTGTGCACTGGGTAAACTACGGAGAGACATTTTGCCATTGATGAACTTTGACTAAACAATTTTCCCACCCAGAATCTGACTAAACCCACACCGAAGTTGCTGTTTCCATGAAAGAGGTTACAGAGAAAATAAAATCAACAAGAACAATAAAAATCAGTGGAACTGGTAATTTCTTTAAAGATATCTTTCTTCCATAAGGAAGGTCCTTGCTCGAGATTCTCTTATATTGTTTCAGCATTACTTCGACCGGGAAATCTTGGTCGGAGTCAGGTACAAAGTAGACAAGAGTAAATAGGTACAAAAATTCTTTTGGAGCTCCTATCCAATTCTTCTCAAGTTCGTGAACATCTTGTAAATATTTTGGCATATTCTAGCTATTGGAGCTCCATTTATACAGTAGTAAGTCATTGCTTCCCTTAATTCTTCGTACTTTTCTAAGTGGTAAGATAAATGTCTGCTTTCAAATTCTGTGTAAGCCACGGATTACGTTTTCTCAATCACATATATATATATATATACTTGATATATCGCAGTCACTATGATCACAAGAAATTCAAGTCTTCCAAGCGCTGGTAATACCTTCAAGTTTTTGCATGAACAGATTGTAAGTTCACGGAGCATAATTGATCTTCCTTCCCAATTCGGAAACTCCATCCAACTTGGGAACTTGGAACCATTGTATTTCTCTATTTTCAACACCTCCAAGTTGGGATGTGGTTCAAGAAATTCAAGGACACTCTGAACTGCTTCATCATCATCATTATTCAATGCCTCGAGTAAATCGAATCTCGTAGATCGGAATCCTAATGAGAGATGATGGAGGTATTCTTTATCTTTCAATATTGCCTCATAACTAGCCTCCTTCCTAACACCTTTTATATTTGATATTTCCAGCTTACCACGGAGGTTGTTGAGATGTTTTAGTTCTCCGATATCAGATCCTTCTTCACTCACAACGAACTTACTCAACGTTTCAAGATCTCTTAATTTCCCAATTCCTCGAGGAAAGCATTGAATCCTAGAACATCCTTCAGCTTCAAGGTGCCTCAAGCTAACCATTTTCCCCATATCATTAGGAAGTCTACAAAGCTCGAAACAATGATTAAGTTTCAGTGTTTGCAGATTGGATAGATTACCCACTGTTTCAGGTAATTCTTCCAACTTTGTAATCTCAGCTTCAAGGTGCCTCAAGCTAACCATTTTCCCCATATCATCAGGAAGTCTACGAAGCTTGCGACACCAATTAAGTTTCAGTGTTTGCAGATTGGATAGATTACAGACTGTTTCAGGTAATTCTTCCAACTTTGTCCATTCAGCTTCAAGGTGCCTCAAGCTAACCATTTTCCCCATATCATCCGGAAGTCTACGAAGCTCCTCACACCAATTAAGTTTCACTGTTTGCAGATTGGATAGATTACAGACTGTTTCAGGTAATTCTTCCAACTTTGTCCTCACAACTTCAAGGTGCCTCAAACTAACCATTTTTCCCATATCATCAGGAAGTCTACGAAGATTGCGAGAATGATTGGATAGAATATCGACTGTTTCAGGTAATTCTTCCAATCCAGAATCTTCAGCTTCAAGGTGCCTCAAGCTGACCATTTTCCCCATATCATTAGGAAGTCTACGAAGCCGTCAACTTACAATCTTCGTAGACTTCAGCTTCAAGGTGCCTCAAGCTGACCAGTTTCCAACCCCATGAGGTTTCGAACCCATGACCTCCCTCTAGGCCAAGAGCCTAATGGTATCAACCAGGAATTCAGCTTCAACGTCAGCAACACCAAATTCCTGGAGGGAGTTGAAAACAAGCTTTTGTAAGTTTCTCCACTTCAGAGCTTCATCTGGATTCTGCTTTTAATTTCAAAAGGTTGTGTATCAGTGAAAATTTGGAATTCGACAGGCCTTAGTAACATTTGTAGAACACGTGACTCTAAAGGGGGCATTTCCGACAGCGTTATTGAATCACATATATACATCAGACTTCAAACATGTAATCCAAAGAAAAGCTTGGTTTTATGAACTTTAACATATTTTCGAAAGAGAATCGCAGCGCAGTTTACACTAGTTGAACTTTAACATTGCTATGTGAGAGAGATGGCCAATCAATATTGATTGACATCAAGGCAAGGCATAATGATAAGTATGATTCATGAATTACAACAAAACATGAAATTCGTTGCTTTCTACAAACTGAGTCACCCACCATGTTTCAAATAACCTTACATTCTCGCCTCATACAAAAGCTTAAAGTATTCAATACAAGATTAAAGACCGAAATATATAATTATGGATATTTTGCATGATCAAAAACACATGCAGTTTCTATCGGTAGATGATGCTTCATTCTGCCTCATCGAAACACATGCAGTTTCTATCGGATAGTAATGACTACTTCAACTTTGCAATCTGAATTCTAGCTGCTACACCATAATGTCATCATAACGCACCTCTAAATACTACGCTTGAGGCTTCAAAACTTCTAATATTCCAGTAGAGTAAAATCCAATATAACTAGCCAACCTCCTTTCCCTGAGGCATGCCCTCAAGTAACCTGAGGTGAGCAAGTTGACGTCAAAAGGGTTCCTCGGAACCCTTCCTCTGCTGACTGGATTATCTATCGCTTTCTGTTCCAAAAGCTCCTCTGAAAATCAGCAGTTCGGCATATGGTTTAAAACTGAACTTTAGTTAGTTAATATGGGAGGACCAGAGGTTAGTAACATCCAATGTTCTGATCAACTTTAGTTAGTTAGGCAAAAACGTTTTGATCAACTTCTTCTGATGTGTGACATCCAATGTTCAATGGATCTCACGGCACGAAAAGCATTGGCAGCATTATTGTCTGGAGAAATGTCTCATTCAGTTCTCGAAATGCCAAATCATTTGGCAAGTTAAGTGAAAATTGGGATGTTCCGGAAGAGCCAAATCATTTGCCACAGTTCTGAAAATGCCAAATCATTCGGCATGTTTAGATAAAATTGTGATGTTCCGGAAATGCCAAATCTTCCTGCACACGTCCAAAACATGTAGGCTCAGCCTCCATTATAGTATCAACTTTACTGAGTTTCTCTTTAACATCCAACACCCACATTTCTTCTTCTGTTTTGATGTCTACCACCCAGTTTTCTTCCCCTTCTTCCACGTTTACGTCTACGCACAATTCGTTTTTTCTCTTCCTTCTCTCCAAACTATAGTAAAACTGGACAGGTCTCTCTTTATATGATCAATGGGTTTTAGGCAATTATATCAAGACCGGCAGGAGGTCTTCTTTGCATGCTATGAATTTGTTTTTGATAGAGTATAAAGTTTATTGATGATAATCTTATTATAATTTAATTCAATGAAACAGTGGATGTACATTTTTTTTTTTTCAACATGACTTTGTGTAAGTTTTAAAATGTGTAAAATTTCAGTTTTCATGCTTTTATTTCCCTCTAAAATCAGGTTAATTTGTCTACTGTCAAGCTATTTATTGTTTGACGAGAGAAGTCTTTATGAGTTTGCACAATTGTTGGACTTTCGGAATATTAAGACCCCTCCCTAGTGGGTTTGGCATCGCAATGTTATGGTCTTCTGCAAAATTTGGCACTGTTCAGTCGCACTTCTATGCAAGTATTTACACTCGAATATTTGCAGCAAATGTAACGCAAGTACTGATTTGTTCTCACTCAGTAATGCCATGAATAAAACGGAAGTATCAAATTGGCTCCCTATCTGAAATAATTTGGAAGGGGAATGGTCCCTGTAAACACTACGATAGTGTGCTTTAGAGAAATACAGGATTCTTCACACTGTACAGAACCAAGTTGCATCCACAGGCTTATTGATCCATATCATATTTTCAAGGACATGCTTTGAGTTGTGAGAAAATATCTTAATAACATTTGAACTTTATGTATCTAACTTGGACTGATATCTCAATTCTTGATGGACAACTTGTCTCACATAGTTGCATATTTTTTCAATGAAGCTCCTTCAACCTCAGCTACTGCCTTCTACATTACAGGGTGAACATGCCATGTCTCCTTCCACGTCTAATATTGTGGGAAATGCAGTTCCACACCTCTCACAAACAATCCAATCTTCAAGAATACGAGAATCGGTAGCCAGTCTTTCCAGAATTTAGGGAGTGCAAAACATATTAACAAATTGTAGAAACTTCACAAAAATTCTTATTGTAGAAATAACAATCTCTCTACATCTATCTTGGTAACCTAAACATTTCCATTTCCATATGAATCTCATTCAACCATCACTTGTTCCAGAATTGTGTGAGGTGAAAAGTAACAAAACACAAGATCGCAAAGCTTTATCTTCCATTCAGCTGTACATCAATGAAATTTAGAATAAAGGTCTGCATAAGCTTGAAGGGGAAGAATTGTGTTACCATCTTCCATTCAGCTGTACACCAACAATAACATGAACTAAAACTTCATAAAGGTCTGCATAAGCTGTACATCAATGAAATTTAGAATAAGAATTAGCCGAGATTTGCAAGTTTAAAGACTACATCTAATGTAGTTGGCAGCATCTTCAAAGTCATCTCTTCTCCCAAAGCCATTTGAACGAACACGATAAACAAATTGAAAGAAGGGGGGAAAGAGAAGCAGGACACTATTTGCAGGTACATAACATAGTAAAATTTTCGAATTTCATTTGATGTGCCTGCTAACTGTATCATTTGTATTGTGGGATAATGGTGAACATGGACATATAACAGTGTATGGTTAGATGAATGGATGTATGCATTTGCTGATTAGTTAAGTACTAAGACTACATATAGTGTAATCAATGCGTGTTAAATAGATAGTATAAAGTGCATATCTACAATGTCATCTATAACATACATATAGGAAAATATGAGTGTTAATACATAACCTTTAATATTTAGGGGAGGGGTCAGGTCTCAGATATGCGCTTAGCTGCACTGAGCGGACCCTCTTACATCATTACTACAATCTCTTAAAAAATTTAGGACCTTCTCTATCATTTCCCCAATATTTTCCCTTCATTTACTTGTATTTTCCAGTTGTCAGTATTTTTTCCCTATATCTTTGTGTTATTCTTGCAACCTGCCCTCTAATAGGATTTTGTGCCACATATAGATTATTACCAAAATTTACCACCTACCTAATATATAGCCAACACAATTCTTCCCCTTTCTCTGCTGACGTCTTTACTAGTCTCTTTAAGCAAAAATTGGGTTTAGTTAATTGAGGAATTTGGCCTAACATAATATGAAGAGGATTTTGAATTGAACTTAAAGTATTTAACAATTGAAGAGGAGTGTCATTTGGGGAGTACAACTGCTACCTGGGTCTAAATTTGCAAGATTGGTAATGCTAGTTAGGAAAAGGGTATTTTCTGATGGAAACCCTTAAAACTGCAATTTTTAAAACAATAATTAGACATTACACAATTCTATGGTAAAATAACAATAATTAAACCCTTAAACGCTTTAATTCACCGGAAACATCATCAACGCCGCCACCATTATCATCAAAAACCACTATCTTACAGGAAACATCATTAAAGACGCCGCTATCATCATTAGGAACCACCAATTTACTGGGAAACCACTCAAAACGCTCGGGTGGATTTGTCTATTCACTCGATCTCATCAACACTTCCCTAATCGATTTCATGGTTTCAGAGTGCGATCTCAACACCATTATCGAATTTTCACTCTCCGTTTCTTTCGATTTGTTCTTTGATCCTCAAACCAAGTAAGGGTTTCAATCGATAGAAGATCAAGTTTCAACCATGGTTCTGCTATAGCACAGGTCGAATACCTAATCAATTTGGATGTATTAAATATGAGATTTGGCAAAGATAATGCTTTGTGGTGATTAGACAAATATTAGGCAAAAATTTGATAATGCTTTGGCAAGTCCATAGATAGAGTTTAATTTCCTGGATGTGGTTATTCATCATTTCTAGCAGCTGATTTTGATGTTTTGCATGGATTAAGGGACTCTTTGAATTGCTTATGAAATGATTAGTATTTTGGTGCGGGGTAAGAGGCCATGAAGGCCTTACTAATAGAGGAGGTCCGAAAAGTATCTTACGTGTATATAGCCTCTAGCCGGAGGTGATTAGGGTCCCCAAGTTGGATGCTCCAAAGCCGAAAGGCACCGAAGGAGGCGAATGCTTGAAGGAATATGCATAGTACTCAAGAATTCTCTACTGAGAGCTTTTCACATTGCAGCCTCTATGTGAAGGCTTTATTGATAATATGTACATGTGCCAACAATTGTAATACCTACAAGAGGAGGTTATGTTAGACAAGCTTAGCTAAATTATTTGCCTCATAATTAGCACAAATCCAAGGTGATATTGCCAATGTAGTTTAGACTCACGTCTCTATGCATCCAGGCATAACCTATCTACAGCTTATTAATAGACAAAGAAAGGGAGTTTATTTCAAAAAATAAATAATAAAAAAATAGCGGTTACAAATAAGTGTTCTCAAAACAACCTATCTACAACCAATACAACGGCAAGGAAGAGCCTCTTCAGCGTCCATAACGGCAACCCTGTTCTGATGCTCTATAGCCTCTTCAGCCAGTGCACGGAGACAGTCCCTACGCTCCCCATCCGACCGCAGAACCGCAGATCATAGTGGAATCTACAGAGCCAGAAAATGTCATGCTCCGCAAATTCCACCTCCTCCTCGGTCATCCCCTGGTACGTCGGTTCCACAGGTATAGGAATGGGGTCTGCCAACGATTACTGCCCAAAGTACGTCGGTTCCACAGGTACTTTTTAAGCATAATTAGAGTCGGTCATAATTCCAATCATCTTGATAGTTGAAAACCAGAGGGTGTGCTAGCTTCATCCCATGGTATAGACTATATAACTATGATCTCAACTTCCCCCACCTCAAAGTGATTCTGTGTAATGCCATTAAAAGTTACAATTAGAATGCCATTCTTTACGCTGAAGATGCCCCCACATACTGTCCTCTCATCAGTTTTGCTGTCATAAGACAATAGGCATTGTTGTAGTATGCAACCAGGGTACTAGCTGAGCTATCTTAGCAGTTGGAGATGTTGATATAATGCTCCATCATTCTAGAACTGCATTTAATCTCAGGTCAGGTAGGACTTTGAAAGAAGAGGACTTGCATTTAAAGGAGACTTCCATTTGATTTTGCTCGATAAATAGTGAGGGGATCTCTGCTTTCATCCTTGATATGATCTGAAACTGACCCATGATATGCCCAGTAATGATAATGGAATTGGAGGCTACCTGTTAGTCTTCCTTTGTACGCGCGTATTTTTCAGGCTTTGCGCCCTTATGGTCTGAAAGCATATATTTTATCTTATGAAAACACTTCAGTTATTTAAAAACACGTCTCTTATGCTATATACCTATTAACTAATTTATGATAATTTTTTTTTTTCCAGGAATACAATGACACGGCACTCTGATCACTTACCTTGCCAAGATCACCAATTGCTCAAGGTACAAAATGAGTTGTTAAATAAGTAATGATCTATAATGCTGAAAAATGACAACCATTATCTTTTCCATTTGCTGTTTTATTTCATGCCAAGTTAAAATGGGCGTCCCATTTGCGATTGCGATTTTGACCAAACTGATCAACTTGGAACAATGTTCCTTGTTTTTCACACTGTTGGTCCAAGTAAATGTCTTACTTCAGACAATAGATATAATGTTTTCCTAAGTTATTTAAAAGATTTTATGATTACTTCTCCATGCACATGTTCTTTTCCTGACATTTGTATATCAATTTTTTGCAGTGGCATGAACAAGTTAGTCGGAAAATTCAACACTGTTTATGAAAGGAATAGTCTCAGGGGAGGAGGCCGTACTGCATTTATTTAAAAGTGTTTAATTTTTCTGAAGAGTGATGGGGGTCCTTTATTTTGGGCAAGCTTCGTTTTGAGAATTATGTTTCCTAGACAGAACAAATTCTGAGATGCAGTAAAGTTTTTTATTAATTTTTGCCAGACACTTGAAGTTGTACAACAGATTCAATTAGATTGAGCATACTTCTGAGATGTTTGATGTGGGAGTTATGCAGTACTTGGTGAATCACACTGGAGAAACTAAATTTTTCCAAGAGAAAAATGTTTGATCCCTTGTGCACTCTTTAGAGGCATTTGCGAATGTTTATAAGCAAATATTGAAATATACTTCTAAGGTCTTGAAGGAAAGTACTACTGGTTGGGTATTTTTGCTTTGTTGTTTACATTCTATATTGACATGGATAGGATGTGTATTATAAAATGTGTACTCAACTCTGTTAAATGAATCCGATGAAAGCTGGTTTGCAGTCATCATATTGAGGGGAAACTATATGGTATTGATTTCTAGTCGACTTTATTTTCACTTGAATCGATTCTGTGAAACCAGCATAAATGTACATCTTATTATCTCCTAGTACAGTTGTATAAATGGAGTCCAATTAGACTAACTGTTTACTGCAAGAATTGTTTTTTCCACTGTATGTCTCCAACATATATTCGACTGCAAACTCTGAACCATTTTACAGGAGCAGTAGAACAGATTCAAAACCATTTGTAAGTAATTGTTTGATTACAAACACAGGGTTCTAGTTTGCGGGCATACACGGTTCCACTTCCGAACTGGCCCTCCAGAAAAGAGTTTAAGGGTTAGCCCTCAGCTTAGTCCCAAAAATTGAATGACATCAAAATTAAATCACAGCGGATGCACCATCTATAGGGTGTCCATGTTTGTTTCTATAAACAAGTGAATAGAAAGAAGAAGAAAATGGCGTAAGAGATTTATTTATAGACAATTCACAATCTTACAGATCAGAATATAAATCATCAAAAACTTGGTATTCATCCAAAGTACTAAAGCAGGAATCTTGTTGTAGTTCAACCATTTAAGTTCCTTTTTTTCTTTTTCTTTTGCCAAGATGGATTTTCATTGCTGGAGACAGGGGCGGAGCCAGAGATTTAAGAGTGGGGGTGCCGGGAGTTCGGGGGCGGAGGCCTCGATTTTTTTTTAAGGGGTATTTTGAAATTCATGGATAAAATGTGTAGATTACCTTTGTTACATTTTGAAAATTTTAAGGGTTTTATCCAATCCCCCACATTACCTTATACGGAGATTATCTTATACGGAGATTACTTTATACGGAGATTCATGGATAAAATGGAGATTACATTATACGGAGATTCATGGATAAAATAAAGAAAATTTTAAAGGGTATTTCGAAACATAGTTGGGGGAGCCGTGTATATATATATATATATATATATATATATATATATATATATATCGATATTTGATCTTGGTAGACGGAGGTTCATCTTTGTCAAAATCCTTGGTAGCCGATCTTTGATATGTACCTGCAACATCCATCCCAAAGTGCATACAAAAGTATACTACAGGCTCAATCATATGGATTACACATGCATCACCAACTCCTTCAGTCATCATTATAGAATCTTGAAAAGCTTCTTCATCTCTATATCATTAGCCCATTTACAGACACCAAAACCAATAAAAGTCTGTCTTCCTCAGCAATGGTCATGCCACCCTTTGCCACAGTCTATTTCACAGCGATCAATACATACAGTAAGCCATGGCCTGTCACTACTAATTTCAGCAAAATTAGGATAGCCTTCATCTGAAAAGCATGTATCCAAGCCAATTTAGACAAGGGACAACCCAGTGCAGTTAAAAGATCAAGTCTTTGAATAGGTTTACTTCTTTTTGAAGCCAATGCTTTCAATGCATGCAGCATCAGTGACCAAAATGCAGTACTTAATACATAAATCAGTAACCCCGAAACCATATCTGATATATTTGGAATATCACCAAGATCAAGGATAGTTAATGTTGTACTGATTGTGCTTCCGCCTTGAAGTAGCCGTTACTCGTTCACACCCTCGAAGACATAAAGACGCAATTGGCGCATTGCCAGAACATAAAGCTGATAATCCATTGTCTGTGATATTATCTCTACAAAGGTTCAGTGTAGTTAGTCTACTAAGAGCTGAAACTGACTTCAACCAACGATCACTTACGCTCTTGCAGCCCGAGTTATATGAGGGCAGGATACTAGTTCAACTTCTATCAAGGAACTTTAGTAAGAATTGAAAACTGTTGAAGGTTAAATAAGTCAGTGAATCAGAATTGAAAACTTCAAACTCTCACAAGAATGCAGAATCGATATGAAGACAGCATCAGTTACTTTAGTAAACCCATCAAGTCTCACTGATGGGATGTATAATGCTAACATCTGGCCGTCGGAGTTTTAAACTCAGGGACTGCAACATAGAATAAAAGAAATGGCTGAGTGAATTGGTACAATATTTTATGTGATATTAAAACTATTGCTTGTAGAAAGTTGTACACGAACTATGGTAACAAAGAAGAGAAGATTCACAAAATTGTTAGAGCATTTGTCTAAGGTTATGTGTGGTGGATCATGGTCTAGAATTTCCAGTCTAAAGATAAAAGAAGATATATAAAGGGCGTTTTGGATTTTACCCCACTTTTTTTTTTTTAAGCAAAAACATAATTTTATAGAAGCCTAGTGGCAAGAAAGGGAAACAGAGTGTGCAAGAGAACACCTCGGGCTCTCTATAAACAAAAGCGGGGGAGAGAACACCCCGAGCAGCAAGAGAATGTGCTTCATAATTATATAGGCGGCTAACATACTCAAAACGGAAATCAATAAAACAAGAAGCAAGAGCGCGGATGTCCGGGGCCAATGTGAGTGTTCCCCAAGAGAGGTCTTCTGGTCTATCTCTGTATGCTTTGACCAATCTCTGGCAGTTCGTAAGCAGTAGAATCTTGTCAAGGCCTACACTCCGAGCTGCCTCTAGCCCCCTGACTACTGCGAGTGCCTCGGCCTCTTCGGGATCGGTAGCCCTCGCGGGTCCGTACCCTACACAGACGATAGTAGATAAATGAGATTTAATAATAAAGCCCGTCTCGTCAGGATTAATTGTCGTGGTTCAGGAGGCATCCACATTAATGATGTGCCATCCCTCTTGGAACTGGGGGGGGGGGGGTGTTCGAGTCTGACTAGTGGGAGATATGTGCTGAGAGATTCGGCCATGTGTGATTATTGAGATGCTTTGCTCGCGTCCAGATTTCTCGAGGTAAGGTTGCATTTTTCTCAAAGACAAGCTCATTCCTACTGATCCAGATGACATACATGATACTGCAGAAAGAGCTGCAAAACTTAGAGAAATATGAGTCACCTCTACAAAATTGAGAACAACGTTGGAAAATAAAACAAATAGAGTCCGTATAGTTCCAGGTGCTGAAATCAATAAAGAGATCAGATTCAAACCATAAGTCTTCGATCTTGGGGCAGAAAAAGAAGGCGTGAGCAGTCGCCTCATTTTCCGTACCGCAGCGGGGACAGTTTGGGTCCCAGTTCTCCGCACCATGCCAAAGGATGAACTTCGTGGGGATGCCGTCCAGAACTGCTTTCCAAAAGAAAAGCTGGATGCGTAAAGGAACCTGAATCTTTCAAATGAAGTCCCAGGTGAAATGGTTAGGTCCAGTGGGGTTAAGCATTGGGGTGACTCTGGCGAAGTCCTTGGAGGTGTAGGTGTGGACCGATCGCATTGTGAGGATGCCATTTTCTACACGGGTCCACCGAAGGACGTCCTTGGCAGGGTGCTTGCTAAGAGGCATTGACAGGATGAAGTCCGCAATGTCAGGGTGAAAAATGAAGTATATGAGTTGCGTTTTCCACGTGCGACTATCCGTCCAAATCAGGTCAGCCACTTTGGTAATGGTCCTAGAGAGAGGGGCAGGTCTCGTAGGGCGCCCGAAGTAGATCCCTGGAATCTATGGTTCTAGCCAAAGGTCGACGCTCTGACCATCACCGATATGCCAGCAGAGCTCCGGCCAGATAAAATCACGGGATTTTAAGATACCTTTCCAAATTTAGGAGTTCTCAGGCTGGCTCGTAGCCAGCATTGGGGAGGTTTTGAAATTTGAATTTTAGTTACAACTGTGCCATTTAAATATGAGGTAGATTTAAAAGGAAAGATATGATGCAGTTTTTACAAAAAACAATGGCTAGGTGTATGTGATGTATAATTTATAAGGAATTGAATGTGCAGTCGATGTTTGTGAGATTAAGAACTGCATATTGGTAGAAGACAGAGGAGGTTGGGATGTATTTAGATGGTTTAGAACAACATTGTAGTAGTATGTTATTTTTTAGGAGGCAAAGGGTGCAGGAATTCGGGAAGATACGTGCTAGGCGAACTGCCAGACGATTAGCCGAAGGGTCTTGAAGAGATGAGTCGAACCGTCGCGTGGGGCCTATAAGTAACATACTACTACAATGTGTACTCAACTCGGTTAAATGAATCTGATGAAAGCTGGTCTGCAGTCATCATATTGAGGGGAAACTATGTGGTATTAATTTCTAGTCGACTTTATTCTCACTTGAATCATCCTGTGAAACAAGCATAAATGTACATCTTATTATCTCCTAGTACCGTTGTATAAATGGAGTCCAATTAGAGTAACTGTTTACTGCAGGAATTGTTTTTTCCACTGCATGTCTCCAGCATATGTTCCACTGCAAACTCTGAACCATTTTACAGGAGCAGTAGAACAGATTCAAAACCATTTGTAATTGTTTGATTACAAACACAGGGTTCTAGTTTGCACTTCCAAACTGGCCCTCCAGAAAAGAGTTGTAAGGGTTAGCCCTCAGCTTAGTCCCAAAAATTTTATGACATCAAAATTAAATCACAGCGGATGTACCATCTATAGAGTGTATATGTTTGTCTCTATAACCAAGCGAATAGAAAGAAGATGAAAAATGGCGTAACAGCAAGAACAAGTGTTCTGGAGCTCATACATACATTAGTAAACTATATAACAGCCTCGAAGCAACATGTAACAGTTCCTCGAAGCAAATGGCTGTATATTACACAGTTCCTCGAAGCAACATGTAACAGCCCCGGGATCTATCATTGCAATCTGCAATAGAAACAAAAAGGATCAAGTGGAGAAAATTTTAGAAGATTGAGTTGAACTCCCTCAAAAGAAAAGACGTAACATGACATATTAGAAGTAGTGGATGAAGTTAACAAAAAAGGATATGGTGGTAATGTTGCTTTAAGGCTTAATATCTCTCAAGCTTATGATACCCTTGTTAATCTTTGAGGTTCCCCCAACAACCCTTAGTTGAAGTTTCATTTTCAATGTTTTAAGAAAAATGGGATTTCACTGGACGATTTGTAAGTGGATTCAGGTTCTGCTAAAAAGTGGTTATATTTTTAATTTTTTGGAGAAACAGGAGTTTAAGCAAGTGATGAAACAGGATAACGAGAAAATGATGAAACCTAGGTGGTCTGATCTTCCAAAAGAGCTCGTAGAAGTTATCATGTCAAAGCTCGTATTTATAGATCAAGCACGAGTACGTGCACTGTGTAAGACATGGCGATCCCTACGTCATATACAGCCAGCAAGACAACTTCCATGGCTCTTTACCAAAGAATTCAATACCTTCAGAAAATATTATCTCTACGACCCTCTTTATAAAAAGGCTTATATTATCAAGGGGCAGGGATTTAAAGAAGAGCCCCATATGTATAGTTCGAAGAATGGATTATTGCTATTGAAATCAGAAACTTCAATCTTCCTATACAATCCCTTTACTTTTGAGAAGATAAAGTTTCCTGATCTTCCAGAAGTATTTCCTGATTTTCCAAATGTGTGCCTTAAATTTGATGCCTCCTTCGAATGCCCACCTACGTCCGCTGATTACCTTATTTGTGCCGTCGAGTCTGATTTGAGGTCCAAATTACCACTTTGTATAAGAATATGTCGCAGCACGGACAAAAGTTGGACGGTGGTATCATCCAAGCCCAATTTCAACTTTGTACGTCTTCCCAGAGTAAACCACCTATTATATAAAAACGGTTTAATCTATATCTTGACTATTTTTGGAAATGTAGCAATTTTTGATATTGCTCACAAAACTTGGAGCTTAATTCCATTATTGTTGCCATTCGATGGTTTCAAGATACAGCACTCGGTAAAAAGCAACATCGGGGATGAGGTTTTGTATGTTGCAAAAAGATACCACTGGACTATAGATGTTTTTGATATCTATTCTTGCAGGATTGACCGTTCTCAAAATAAAATGGTTGTAGTAAAAAGCTTGGGAGGTCAAATATTATTTTGGAACGACAATGATCATATTTTACTTCCACAATCAGCAACACCCGAAGGAATGGGAGATTGGGAAGGAAAGGGAGATTGGGTATACGATAACTTTCACAGATATTTATACCCACGAACTGGGGAATTCGATCAAATAAATTATTACTCTTTGAAAGATGGCCGATGTGGCAGTGGCACTTACAGAATGATTGCGGCAAACGATGCTAGTAAGTTATTCTCCATGAGCAAGAACAATTTAGAGACATTCTTGTGGATTGAACCGCATCTTCAGAAAAGATGTTATGCCTTAAAGTTAGGTGATCGTGATAAGCCTGCTTTTCAAGTGACGAGTATTTCAGAAGTTTGAAGATCAATTTATTGCCATCTATTTCGAAAGAAGAAGCGTACATCGTACAGTCATTTCCAATAAGTAAGATTTACATTTCATCCCTTTCTCTCTTTCTCTTTTGTTCCATTGCAAAGAAGTTCTTTGTAAATATATATTTATGCGTAGTTATTCAACTTGGCAGTTTTGCTCTAGACCTAAGCCAAATACAATTTCTCACTTATATAGTATGACTTGAAATCTAGTAATAAGAGACGTTACTCATACTCTGGTTATATAATTTATCGCTTGCTTGTTTAGTAAGTAAGATGCTTAAATTGGATGCCTGGCGTATGCACAGCTTATTTTCTTGAACATAAAAGTGGTGACAGGAATTTCATTTGGAATCATTGTGCAAAGTGAAGTTTTCTGGTGGCATTGACGACTAGTGTCGAATCATAATTGCAATGAGGCCCATGCTTAATACCATAGGATTTCTTTCTTACATGTGAACCAACTAAAATTCAGCTAATAGCAGGGACAGTAGCAGTCAATACAACAGAAGGGTCATCCGGAGATAAACTCCGCTCCACCTGAAAGATCCACTGACTTGCCCATAAAAATTCTAGCAAGACAAAAATTGCCGAATGCCGTGCGACAAAATCAAGAATATTTTGCATTTATTTAAAAGAAAATAAGAAATGTTGTTTAAGAAAAAAGGTTTTTTTGGGGAACTAGCAAGCAAGCAAGCAAAGCAACAATGGCATTTGGTCCCCAGAGCAAGAGGACCATCACCATTATCAAACCTCCCATGTTGTTATTGTTATTATTGGTGATGGTAATGGTGGTGATGCTACATTCATTGTCATCAACAATATCAGCTTGGGCTCCCCAACCACCAGTACCCACCTTCTCAACTCTAACAAAGGAAAAGGAGATACCATCATCACCCTATCACAACTGGGAGCTTTTCTCCATTGATTTCCAACAAATGCTCCATAGTTTTAAGATTTTTGCATATCCTCCACCCCCTCTTGGCATCAGTGGTATAGGATCATTAGGGAGCATTTTCCTGCCTCATCCTGACCCCTTCAACTCCAAGCTGGGAAATTACTTCAGTGAACACATGTTTAAGATATCTCTACTTCACATTTCCCTGCTTACTCATAATCCTAAAGAGGCTCACTTCTTTTTCATGCCTTTGTGTTCTGTAAGGAAAACAATACTTGAATAGAAATCAAATATAGCCATTCTGATCAGCTTACGTTGCAGTCCTGTAAACTCTGATCACTGGGCACATCATTTGTATTTGTTACTTAATTGTGTACGTTCATATTGATAAAGAAAATTGAATATTAGGGGTTTGGTTTAATAAGAGAGAGAGAGAGTTTTTCCGTTTTTGGAGCCAAACAAGTAGAGGCTGTAGAGCAATACAACATGTCATGGTTGGTTTCCCCACCGTCAAGCGGCTAAACGTTAAACGTTATTATTTGTTACGTCTCAGAGTGAAGATACGTAGCAGATTCGCATCCGAAGAATGAGAGTTGTGGTAGCAACCCTTTAGGGAGGGCAAACTCTTCGAATACCTCGAGAGATCGTTTCTTGCAGGATTCGTGACCTGTGTGGATCTCGGCTCTGTCTCAGAAGGTCTCGATTGCCATTAGAGGTTGATAGGTCTCCGGGTTTGACATTGGTTGTATATATAGATAGTGAGATGACGAGAAACTTGTGTTATAATAACAAGGTACGGATATGATAAGAGGTACAGTTAGTTAACAGTTAAATATGGAAGGACCAGAGGTTAGTAAAATGACGAATAATTAACGCAACAGTTTACAAACATAAGCCAAAACGTTTGTGTGACATCCAATGTTCAATGGATCCTACACAACGAAAAGCATTGACAGCATTATCGTTTGAAGAAAGTTGTCTAGAAACGTTAACCACGTTTGCAGATGATCATATTCATCCGGCAGACTCAGTTGTTCAACCTCTCACCTCATTTGACCCTTTCATGTTACAGGATCTGAAATGGTTTTGCATTTCGCTCCATGCGGAGCCCTATCTAAGTTGAGGAAAGGTACTCACACCACAACCTAGAGTATCCACCCTAATTTTTAAGCCATTTGTTATTTTTGTCATACCAAAAGAGAGATGCCACCCTAATTTCTCCTTCTTTCTAGTTTAAATATGGGGAGAAATATTAGTACTCGTTTACAGCTTTTGGGAGTAATCCAATGTGAAATGTACCTTTGAAGCACCTTGAATGCTAATGGCTGCTCGTTCGGTGGTAACCCTAACAACTTATTATAACCTATGAAACCCGAATCCGAGAGTGATAAGTGTGAATGGGGAAGCATGTTTCTTCGTCTACAATGACTGACATGTTCCTAGTCTTGCTTTTCACTTTCTTGGTACTCTCTGATTCTCGAACTGCTAAACTTCGAAAGTTAATTTACCATATAGGATACAAAATTTTGATATTCGATTATGACTTAATAGATGCATGAGACACTGAGAGGCTATGCCCATCTACCAATTATGGCTTAAGAGAGGCATCCATCAATTTGCTTAACGACCTTGGAACCTGAATGTGCTCTGATACAAACTACTATTCCAAAGCGGATGTCAACTTACAGAAGAAGTGCAACCTGAAGGATAAACCAAGATATCTTGAATTGCATCGTAATGCATTGTGTTATGTAAGGAAAACAATACTTGAATAGAAATCAAATATAGCCATTCTGATCAGCTTAAGTTGCAGTCCTGTAAACTCTGATCACTGGACACATCATTTGTATTTGTTACTTAATTGTGTACGTTCATATTGATAAAGAAAATTGAATATTAGGGATTTGGTTTAATGAGAGAGATACGGAGATTATAAGAGGTACATATACCCAATACCATTCCTAAACCATCAAAAACAATGTTTACTTACTCATGAAACAATGTTATTTGTCTGTTGAATCGTTACCTAGTCATCGTGGGTGCTGAGAATAGTTAGTAGTTTGGCAAATAAAATAGTTAGACAAATTGAAATAAACAGAGACCTAAATGAAAAGTGAAGACAACTAAAACCCAGCAGTACTATATATTTCATATAATAACATGTAAATCTTATAATAACCTAAAGAGTTTTTCTCCTGTATTTTGATTCGGCAAAACTATGTCGATAGTTTGATTATTAGAAATTGAAAGCATTAGATTAATGTCCTCTACGAAATTGAGAGTTCATCTTCCTTGATTAATGTCGGCATAGCAACCAATTTGGGTTTGGTTTGCAAGTTTTATTTGATGTGCTTCAATATACATGAAATATAAACATTTTCATGAAGGTTTTTTTTTTTTTTTTTTTTTTTGAAATTTAAGCTGGGGATAGGCAAGACCCCATGACCAGCTATATTGAATTAAAACTACCTTTTACATTCTTTGGTGTTCATTTCCCTTAGCATTCCCGTCTAATATTAATACAAGTTCAGGGGGAAATGCATTCGGGCGTAACACACAGTCACCTATTACAGGTTGGAAAGCAGCTAGAAAGTTTGCTCCCCCATTAGCCTCTCTAAACAAATGCTCGGATCTACAACATTCTAACTTACTCATACTTTTACAGATAGAGTTCTTCAGTCTTCTACACTGCCAAGGAGTTGGAGATTTGTCTTGGACGATAGCAATGGCATGCTTAGAATCAGAGTTAATCATCACTTTGGGTTGCCCATGAGCGATGTGATAGACACGTAATATTTACGTGTACAACTCCTAAATTTATATCTACTTAGTCATTTATTAAATAAATATGACACTAATAGTGTTTTTGTTTATATTTACAGAAATCGGTCACAGGATAAATAAGTCGTACAATTTTCTGGTTTTTAACGAAAAACAAAGGTGATGCACTCCAACAATGATTCTCATTTGAAGTTGTCAATCAAAGTCCCATGCATGGAAGCCCATTGAAGAGAATTAGATATATATATTATTCTCATGAGTTGTAATGTATGATTTTAGGCATTGTTTAGGGGATTTTATATTGATGGTGATTTTTAGTAACCCTTCCTATACTCTATAAATAGGAGGGGAATCCTACCCATGAGGGATCGTCTTGGAGAGTGTAAATCAAAGTTCAATAAACAATAAAAATTTTATTTTTCTCTTCTTCTTGTCTTTTTACTTTTATCATAGTAATAGTAGTATGACAATGATCAAAGGGATGAGTAGCTAATCTTTTTAGCCAAGGCTAGAGAAAGCTCCACCCAATGTGGCTTTAGTGTAGATTGTGTAACTTAGTTAGAGTAATTACTTTCTCTTTATCCCAGAAAATTGCATATTCGTATTCTTTCATTCTATGCTTGACCATAGCTAGGATTAGGAGGAATAATGAATCTATGTAACCATCTTGTTGGACCATAACAAGATAGGTTATGAACATGGAGAAGAGAACATAATCCAAATTTATCAACCGGACCATGGTTGAAAATTAGTTTATGGGTAGTTCCCAATTACTAAATCTCTTGTATCTTTTGATGTATTGCATATGCCCGACCAAGGATATGCGATACAGGAACACGTAATTTACTTTAATTATTTATGCTATCTAAATGGTTACAAAGGGTGGAGTGGAATCGATGCCTTGGTTTCCACTCCAATTTATCTTGTAATTTGTTTCGTTCTTCTTTATATTTCAAAACCTACACAAACTCGTTGTTATTGGATAAAACTAGTAACTCGAAGTATAATTCACACCACAAGTCTCTTGGGATACGACCCTGCTTTTCGTTGCACTCAACGGTACACCGTGCGCTTGCGGGTCTTTTAAGACGTCGGTTTATAATCGATCAAGTTTTTGGCACTGTTGCTAGGGACTTGCAAAGTTGCGTTTTATTTTTGAGTTATTTTATTTTAAGCCAATTTTTCTTTCTTGCGTTTCTTTTCTTTTTCTTTTTCAACTTTGATGATGCATGTTCAGGTACTTTTGAGAAACTCAAACTTTTATTAACTTCATCCCCTATTATCCAACCTCCCAATTAGGAACTTCCCTTCGAGCTCATGTCTGATGCTTCCGATTACGCTGTTGGAACAGTTTTAGGGCAAAGCGCGTAGATAATAAGCCTCATGTAATTTACTATGCTAGTCGCATACTTAATGACGCAGAGTTAAATTACTCTACCACGGAGAAGGAGTTCTTAGCCATTGTGTTTGCCTTGGAGAAATTTCGATCATACCTTGTTGGATCCAAAATCATTATTTACACCGACCATGCGGCCTTAAAGTATTTACTATCTAAAAAAGACGCTAAGCCTCGGTTAATCAGATGGATTCTTTTGTTACAAGAATTTGATATCGAAATTCGAGATAAGAAAGGTGTTGAGAATGTGGTTGCGGAACATCTATATCGAATTCTCACTGAGAGTGCTGAAGATTTTCTCCCTATCTTAGAGACATTTCCTGATGAGCAGCTCATGACTGTCTCATAACTACCCTGGTACGCCGATATTGTCAATTATCTTGCTACGCAACGATTACCTCTCCATTTGTCAAAACAAGATAAAACTAAATTCTTGCACGAGGTTAGACGTTTTAGTTGGGACGATCATTATCTTTATAAGTTTTGTTATGGCCAAGTGATTAGGAGATGCATCCCAAATGATGAGTGCCATAGTGTACTCACCTTTTTCCATACCTTACCTTACGGAGGACATTTTGGGACAAAGAAAACTGCTGCAAAAGTCCTTTAATCTGGTCTTTATTGGCCTACCCTTTTTTGTGACGCACATACCTTTTGATTTAAATGCGATAGGTACCAGAGGACCGGGAATATTTCTCATCGAAACATGATGCCCTTGAACAACATCTTAATTGTTGAACTATTTGATGTTTGGGGCATTGACTTTATGGGTCCATTTTCTTCTTCTCGCAGTTACTTTTACATTCTAGTTGGAGTTGATTATGTTTCTAAATGTGTTGAGGCGGTGTCATGTCAAACGAATGGCCATAAGCCCGTGGTTAATATTTTGAAAACCATTTTTAATCGTTTTGGCACGCCTCGGGCAATTATTAGTGATGGTGGTAAACATTTTTGTAACCGTGTCTTTCAAAATCTTTTGAAAACTTACTCCATCACTCATAAAGTTGTCACACCTTATCATCCACAAATAAGTGGTCAAGTCGAAGTATCCAATCGGGAGATCAAATTTTTTTTAGAAAAAACTGTTTGAACCGATCGTAAAGATTGGTCTGATCGTCTTGATGATGCCCTTTTGGCATATCGAACAGCTTATAAAACCTCGATTGGTATGCCACCCTATAGACTTGTCTTTGGGAAGACTTGCCACTTACCTGTAGAATTGGAACACAAGGCCTTCTGGGCTACAAAGGCCTTCTACTTTGAAATGGATAAAGTTGGATCACATAGAAAACTTCAACGTTCTAAACTTGATGAACTTCGTCGTGAGGCTTATAAAAATGCAAAAATTTATAAGGAACGAACTAAAGCTTTTCATGATAAGTCTATTGTTCGCAAAACTTTTGAGCCTAATCAGAAAGTGTTACTCTATAATTCACGACTACGCTTATTTCTTGGGAAATTATGTTCTCATTGGTACGGCCCATTTGTAGTTAAAACTGTTTATCCTCATGGAGCCGTAGAGGTGGAGGATCCTAAGAACGAAAATATTTTTAAGGTCAATGGCCAACGATTAAAACCGTACTTGGAGTCCTATACTTTTGATAAAGAGATAATATTTCTAAATGATCCAGTATATCATAACAGATATTATGTACCTATATAGTACCATTATAAATCATTTAAGTATGGGGGTACATTTGTCTGGCTGAAGACGGTAAACTTAGCGCTTCTTGGGAGACAACCCTTGACACATTCAGGTGAAACATTTTAGTTTTCCTCATCCATTTATTTCTTTTTCTCCAACATTGAGGGCAATGCTTGATTTAAGTTTGGGGGTAGGAAACCATTTTTTAATTTTCTTTTAGAAAAAAAGTAAAATAATGGCACTTTGGCAATGTATGATATATTTTTGACAATTTTCCAAACACTTAAACTGATTTTACCTGGACATAAATATTATGAAAAAACCTAAAATTTAAAATTGTACCAAGTATACACTTGAATATTTTGGAATATCTTAAGTTTGATGTACAATCTTTTTATTAGTGACTAATTCAAGTTAACTTTGCATATTTTGAAAATGTGCATTTCATTGTAGTTTTGCAATTAATACCTTTAATAGATTTTTTCTCAGTATAAAGGAAATTTAACATTTATGTTAGGAATAGTTTGCTACAAGGGAGACAACTGCCTAAGAATAAATTCATTCCTAAGAAAATAATAATAAATAAGCCAAATATGCTCTAAAAACTTTTGCGCTGCAGGGCTACTCGCATGATTAAGAACTGAAAGAGGAAAAATTATCACCAATCTCAAGTTTGACCATGAACTTTGTAAAAGAAGCACAAGAAAATATTACTTGTGAGAATCCTGAGTCTAGGTCATGATAGGGCACCACACCCTGACAACCTTAGTCAACTGACAGGGATTATCGACCGAAAACTCCTTGTTATGGAGGCTTCACTAAGAAACAAAGTACTCAAAAGAAAAGGCTTACAAAATAAATAAAAAATTCTAGGAAGAGAAATTGACTAAGGCACTTGTCGAACTGACCGTTGAATTTATTTCAGTGAAAACTAGACTACCAAAAACTGAGTAAATTATTCTTGACAACGTATTAAGCGATAAAATTATATTTATTGTACATTCAAATATAGCTAAAGCAAAATACTTGAATATCTTTCTAATCTTGAGGTAGTACCTCTAGTTTCGGATAAGCTTAAAATATTTTTTAATATATTTGGGAGAATAACAAGTTTAAGGATTTTTTCATTGGTATATTTTTGTCACACTAAGTAAGGTTAAGTTCACAGAAAATGAGTCATGTGTATTCTAGAATTGTTTAAAATGTCATTATTGTCTTTTGTGGGTATAGTCACTGCAAACCCTCACGAGACAACACTTGTCTACCAGGCTAATCCTGGGAGTTTAACGGCTTGCTGTATAAGCTAAATGCAACCGCGTGACATGCAAAAATGGTTTCTGTTTAATTTTGCTTGAGGACTAACAAAATATAAGTTTGGGGGTATTTGATAGACACCTAATATTTACGTGTACAGCTCCTAAATTTATATCTACCTAGTCATTTATTAAATAAATGTGATACTAATAGTACTTTTGTTTGTATTTATAGAAATTGGTCACATGATAAATAAGTCGTACAATTTTCCGGTTTTTAACGAAGAACGAGGGTGATGCACTTCAACAATGATTCTCATTTGAAGTTGTCAACCAAAGGCCCATGCATGGAAGTCCATTGAAGAAAATTAGATATATATATTATTCTCATGAGTTGTAATGCATGATTTTAGGCATTGTTTAAGGAATTTTATATTGATGGTGATTTTTAGTAACCATTCATATTCTCTATAAATAGGAGGGGGATCATCTTGGAGAGTGTAAATCAAAGTTTAATAAACAATAAAGTTTTTGTTCTTTTCCTGTTCTTATCTTTTTACTTTTATCATAGTAATAGTAGTATGGCAATGATCAAATGGATGAGTAGTTAATCTTCTTAGCCAAGGCTAGAGGAAGCTCTACCCAATATAGCCTTAGTATAGATTGTGTAGCTTAGTTAGAGTAATTACTTTCTCTTTATCCTGAAATATTGTATATTCGTATTCCTTCATCCTATGCTTGACCATAGCTAGGATTATGAGGAATAATAAATCAATGTAACCATCTTTTTGAACCATAACAAGATAGGTTATGAACATGGAGAAGAGAACATAATCCATACTTATCAACCGGACCATGGTTGAGTAAGTTGGTTTATAGGTAGTTCCCAATAACTAAATCTATTGTATTTTTTGATGTATTGCATATGCCCGACCAAGGATATGTGATTCGAGAACTTGTAATTTACTTTAATTATTTATGTAATTTAAATAGTTACAAAGGGTAGAGTGGAATCGATGCCTTGGTTTCCACTCCAATTTATCTTATAATTTGCTTCGTTCTTCTTTTTATTTTAAAACCTACACAAACTCGTTGTTATTTGATAAAACTAGTAGCTCGAAGTATAATTCACACCACAAGTCCCTTGGGATACGACCCCATTTTCCTTTGTACTCAACGGTATACCATGCGCTTGCGGGTCTTTTAAGACGTCGGTTTATAATCGATCAGGTATTTATAATCTTTTATTTCATGTTTCATTGTTGTAGTTTTATTTTCATTTTTAGAGTTAGTTGAGAACTTTATTCATTTATTCATTTAATTTATATTTAACTTTTCCGCTGCATTTTATTTGTAACTAGATGCAGTTTATTTCTTTAGAAATATATTACACTTGTGGGATTCATCCGTGGGATGCCTGACTTGTTAAGCCTTAGAATGTTCTTTATGATTTATTATCAGAAAACAGATTTTGGGGCGTGACAAACTTGGTATCAGAGCGCTAAGTTAAATCCATTAGCAGTTTAGATATTCGAGTAGAACTCGTTGATTATTTTTAGATTTTCTCGATTTTTATCTTTTTGTGTGTTTACTGATTTTAATTTGCGTTTATCTTATCTAGATGGTGCGAGGATAAGTATTGGGCGTGCTTCTGCTAGCCATGCTGTTGCAGGTTGCGGTGCTCCTCGTCACAGTGCTCGAGTACCAGTTCCTCGTTTGCCAGCTGCAGCGCGTGGTTTGCGAACCAATGTCCTTCGGGGACATGGTTTAGGTCGTGGTGCATTACCAGTAAATGAGGTCGTCGCTGAGACTTCGGTTCACGTGGGACAAGATTATGTTCCTGATGTTACTCAAGCGGAGATTGTTGTGCCACATGTTCCTGCTGGGGTTCCTCTGGTGAATTTTTAGCAATTATTTCAGATGTTCATGCAGCAGTAGAATGCAAATTAGGGGGTTGGTAACAAATGGCAGAAGGAGATGTGAATGTACAAGTTAAACTCTTCTGTGGGTCTTCCAGATCTGAAGGTTGCTGAGGATTGGATGATGAAGGTCGACAAGATTTTCAAGAACTTGGGATGTCCTAATGAAGAGAAGATGGAGCGTACCACTTTTCATATGAAGAGCGAGGCCTGGAACTGGTGAGAGATGACTGAGAGGAATCACGGGTTGGTACCACCGATGACTTGGGGCAGAGTTCAAGGTAAATTTCTTTGAGTAATACTTCTCACAGAGCTTCCGACATCAGATGCCAACTGAGTTCTATCAGTTGACTCAGGAGAAGATGATCGTATCACAGTATGAGAGAGAATCGCCCCACGTGATTGATTGGCAGCCACTGGAGATTAAAGAGGATGCTTCGTATGAGGTGCGACCTGTAACGATTGTGGATCGTAAGGATCAGGTGCTTCATACTAAGACCATTTTGTTGGTTAAGGTTCAGTGGAGCAATCACAGTAGTGATGAGGCTTCATGGGAGCGCGAAGAGGATATTCGCAAGCGTTATCCTTCTCTTTTTGCTGAGTCAGGTACGCCAAATGTTGAGGACGAAATTTATTATTAGGTGGGTAAAATGTAGCGCTCCGCGTTATTTTTTTCCGTTATATAACTTTGTCCTAGTTAACTATAGTAGTTTAGTAAGTTGCACTTAAGAGTATGTTATCATAGCTCTTTTTCCCCAAATCCATTTATGAAGCCCATTCAAACTAGCACCACCGTCTTCACCAAAATTTATCCCGAGTATCCTCCATAAAATGTCTTCTTTCCTCTTTTCTTGTGAACCTCAAAAATCCTCTCCAAATGTAGCAATTCCTCTACTATAACCTTCGAGTAACCTAGAATATTAGAGAGAGGAGAGACATCTTTATAGAATTGGCATTACTTTAGGAAATTGCAGATTTTAATTAGAACTTTGAGGGCAAATTTCATTCTCTTCTAAGCCCTGGATTCTTCGATAAGGCAAGTACGATTATTGCACGCCATTGTTCTTGATTGGAATAGTGCTGTAATTATAGATAATATGTTATGTTTAGTAGGCGATTGTACGTTTATAATTACTGATTGAGCGTACTAATCGTAATTGTTTTACTGTAAATTTTACAGCTTGTTATACAACTAGTTTAGAACTCATAATAGTAGGTTTGTTACTAGGAAAATGAGAATATCAGTAAACCCAGATTTATTCAAGAAATTGCTTCTGTGATTATATATGTATAAAGTTCCATTATAGTTCTTTTATACAATAGTAGTAGATGTTATTATTTAGTTGCTTCTGTTGCAGTTGCATATCAATGTTATAATAGTTTCATAGTAAAAGGCAGACTTGGGCTAGTATATATATTTTAATGAAGACAGATTTTGTTTATTATATATTCAGGATACATATATATGTTAATAAAGGCATACTTTGATTAATATATATTCAGAAATTATTTTTATGTTTAGTGTCAGACAGACTTTGTATATAGTATACTTAAAATACATATATGGTAAGTATATAAGGTAGCTTGTACTGATATATATTAGGTCCATATCAATAGCGTTGGTAGTAGTAGCTGGTGCCTCGTGTTCAGCCCTTAAACTATAGATGGATAGGTTGAACCTTGATACAAATCAAGGGGATACTAAGCATAAACCTAAAAATATTTAAGTATCAAGTGATGTAATTATAATAGGCTTAACTTAGCCATGATTATAGGACTTCACTGATATAACCTTTATCAACTTAAGGTGGAAGAATCATTGGTAGTCAGAGTAAAATCAGTGACTGAGGCCCACTCCTATATATATGAGGGTAGAAAGGTCATTAAGCATAAGATCACCAATCAAATGATATAGTCTCATTGCTTTTAGAGCAAGGACAGATAGGTTATTTTAATTGATTGTTGGTCTCTTAAATCATTCATGCATATGATAACTTAGAGTCGTGTACACAGTAGGGATATGATGTCAGGGTCCTTGGGTTCGATTCCCTAAACAAAAGATTCGGTGACTGTTTATCAGTGTTCCAGGGTTGCAAGCTCCTAAAACTCTTCTCGAGTTATATATCGGCTTTGTTATTCTTTGTGAATACTCCCCGTGGGCATAGATCTGTAAAAGTGAAAATAAATCAAGCTTTAGACATGTAGGTTGAAACTCCTTGACCACCTTGATTCGGTGATTTCCCCGCTAATTCCTAGCTCACTAAAAAGTAATCTGCCAATCCCTGGCTCGACAGTAAGGGATATGCTTTTGTTGAGGACAGAAGAGTGTGAGAGTGTGGTCCCACTGAATTAAAAGTGACCATGTGTACATCATCTGTTAGTTATCCCCCACACTTAATAATACTCTATAACTATTTTGTAATACCGATTGGCACCGACGCTTAAAACATTAATAATTGGACCTCATATCCTCAGTAAGCATTGCATCATTTATACATATATATATACATATTTATATGATATTATATTACACTAGTACTTTTGTATAATAGATCGGTCTATCATGTTTAGTGACCGGTAATAATTGTGCTTTCTTGACGCCCTGTGCACTATATTTTTACAGGAGGTCGAGCACAGTAGGTTTTTCTTAGTAAGGTTTGGTTGATCATTTTCGGGATTCTTTGGAGTTCTTTGGATCGCTGAGTCGTCGTAGGGTATTTATGGTCTTTTATTTCATATTTCATTGTCGTAGTTTTATTCTCGTTTTTAGAGTTGGTTGAGAACATTATTCATTTATTCATTTAATTTATATTTGACCTTTCTGCTGCGTTTCTTTGGTAAGTAGATGTAGTTTATTTAGTTAGAAATATATTACACTTGTGGGGTTCATCCGTGGGATGCCCTACTTGTTAAGCCTTAGAATGTTCTTTATGATTTATTATCAAAAAGTAGATTTTGGGGAGTGACAAACTTGGTATCAATGCACTAGGTTAAATACTTAAGCAGTTTAGATATTAGAGTAGAACTTGTTGATTATTTTCAATTTTTCTTGATTTTTATCTTTTTGCGTGTTTACTGATTTTAATTTGCGTTTATATGTCTTGATGGTGCGAGGATGAGGTATTGGGCGTGTTGCTGCTAACCATGTTGTTTTGTAGGCTGCGGTGCTCCTCGTCGCGGTGCTCGAGGGCCAGTTCCTCGTGTGCCTGCTGCAACGCGTGGTTTGCGAACCAATGTCCTTCGGGGAAGTGGTTTACGTTGTGGTGTGGGACGTGGTGCATTACCGGTAAATGAGGTCGTCACTGAGACTTCGGTTCACATGGGTCAAGCTTATGTTCTTGATGTTACTCAAGAAAAGATTGTTGTGCCACCTGTTCCTACTATGGTTCCTCTGGGGGATTTTCAGCAAGTATTTTAGATGTTCATACAGCAGCAAAATGCAAATCAGGGGATCGGTAACAAATGGCAGAAGGAGATGCGACAGTACAAGTTAGACTCTTTTGTGGGTCTTACTGATCCGAAGGTTGCTGAGGATTAGATGAAGAAGGTTGAGAAGATTTTCAAGAACATGGGATGTCCTGATGAAGAGAAGGTGGAGCGTACTACTTTTCATATGAAGGAGGCCTGGAACTAGTGGGAGATGACTGAGAGGAATCACGGGTTGGTACCACCGATGACTTGGGCAGAGTTCAAGGTAAAGTTCTTTGAGCAGTACTTCTCATGGAGCATTTGACATCAGATGACAACCGAGTTTTATCAGTATGAGAGAGATTCGTATCACAGTATGAGAGAGATTCATCCCATGTGATTGATTGGCAGCCGCTGGACATTAATGAGAGCTTGTGCTATCACTAAGTTTTTACAATAGTTTTATAGCCTATAATATGAGACAAAATTGATCATTTTCATGTGTAAATACAAGCACATTTGGGTCATTTGTGGTATCAATAAGTGAGCTTATTTGAGTAATTTATGAGATCAATATGACATATTTTTGGACTCCACGATAGTCACTGAACCTATTCATAGAGTTTGACGTAGAATTTGCTTTTTACGGATTTTCTTGCAATAGTTTTGTTTCCTATATAATATGAGACAAAATTTCCAATTTCCATGTATAAATATAAGCACATTTGGGACGTTTGTTGGGTCATTAGGAGATATTTTTTTACTCTACTATAGTCACTGAACCTATTCATAGAGTTTGACGTGGAATTTACATTTTATGGGTTTTTTTTTCAACAGTTTTGTAGCCTATAATATGTGACAAAATTGATCATTTTCATGAGTACATACAAGCGCATTTGGGCCACTTGTGGAATCATTAAGGGATATTTTCTGAATCCACGATAGTCACTGAACCGATTCATAGACTTTGACGTGCAATTTAAATTTTATGGATTTTTTTTGCAATAGTTTTGTTGCATATAATATGTGACAAAATTTATCATTTCCATGAGTAAATACATACATATTTGGGTCATTTATGGGGACAATAGGAGATATATTTGGTCTCCACTATAGTCACTGAACCTATTTATGGAGTTTGACGTGGAATTTTTTTTTTTTTTTGCTATAGATTTGAAGCCTATAATTTGAGACAAAATTGATAATTTTCATGAGTAAATACAAGCACATTTGGATCGTTTGCGGGATCAATAAGTGAGTATATTTGAATCATTTGTGGGATCAATAAGACATATATTTTAACTCCACGATAGTCACTGAACCTATTCATAGAGTTTGACTTAGAATTATTATTTTACGGATTTATTTTTACAAAAGTATTGTAACCTATAATATGAGACAAAATTGCTCATTTGCTGTGTAAATACAAGCACATTTGGGTCGATAGTGGGGTTAATAAGAGATATATTTTGATTCCACTATAGTCACTGAATCTATTTATGGAGTTTGACGTGGAATTTACATTTTATGAATTTTTTTACAATAGTTTTGTAGCCTATATTATGAGACAAAATTGATTATTTTCATGAGTAAATACAATCACATTTGGGTCATTTTTATGATCAGTAAGTGAGCTTCTTTGACTCATGTGTGGGATCAAAAAGACATATTTTTTGACTCCATGATAGTCACTGAACATATTCATAGAGTTTGACGTGGAATTTGCAGTTTACAGATTTATTTTGCAATAGTTTTGTAGCCTATAATATGAGATAAAATTGCTCATTTCCATGTGAAAATACAAGCACATTTGGGAAGCTTGTTGGGTCAATAGGAGATATTTTTTGACTATACTATAGTCACTGAACCTATTCATAGAGTTTGACGTGGAATTTACATTTTATGGGTTTTTTCCAATAGTTTTGTAGCCTGTAATATCAAACAAAATTGATCATTTTCATAAGTAAATACAAGCACATTTGGGCTATTTGTGGAATCAATAATAGATATTTCCTGAATCCACGATAGTCACTGAACCTATTCATAGAGTTTAACGTGTAATTTACATTTCATGGGTTTTTTATTGCAATGGTTTTGTAGCCTATAATATGTGACAAAATCTATCATTTACATGAGTAAATAAAAGTACATTTGGGTCGTTTATGGGGTCAATAGGAGATATTTTGGGACTCCACTATAATCACTGAGCCTATTCAAAGTGTTTGTGGCGGAATTTATATTTTATAGATTTTTGCAATAGATTTGTAGCCTATAATATGAAACAAAATTGATCATTTTCATGAGTAAATACAAGCACATTTGGGTCGTTTGTGAGATCATTAAGTGTGCACATTTAAGTCATTTGTGGGATCAATAAGTGAGCTTATTTAAGTCTTTTTGTGATAATTAAGACATATTTATGGACTCCACGATAGTCACTGAACCTATTCATAGAGTTTGACGTGGAATTTGCATTTTATGGAATTTTTTTGCAATGGCTTGTTGCCTATAATATGAGACAATATTGCTCATTTCCATGTGTAAATACAAGCATATTTGGGGCGTTTGTTGGGTCAATAGAAGTTATTTTTGGACTCTACTATAGTCACTAAACTAATTTATAGAGTTTGACGTGGAATTTACATTTTATGGGGATTTTTTTCAATAGTTTTGTAGCCTATAATATCAAAAAAAAAATAATCATTTTCATGAGTAAATACAAGCACATTTGGACCATTTGTGGAATCAATAAGAAATATTTTATGAATCCACGATAGTCACTAAAGCTATTCATAGAGCTTGACGTGTAATTTATATTTTATAGAATTTTTTTGCAATAGTTTTGTTGCCTATATTATGTTACAATATCTATCATTTCCATGAATAAATACAAGCACATTTGGGTCATTTATGGGGTTAATCGGTGATATTTTTGGACTTCACTATAATCACTGAACCTATTCATGGAGTTTGACGCGGAATTTACATTTTATGGATTTTTTTTGCTATAGTTTTGTAGCCTATATAATAAGAGATAAAATTGATCATTTTCTTGAGTAAATACAATAACATTTGGGTCGTTTGTGGGATCAATAAGTGAGCTCATTTAAGTCAATTGTGGGATCAATAAGACATATTTTTGGACTCCACGATAGTCACTGAACATATTCATAGAGTTTGACGTAGAATTTACATTTTACAGATTTTTTATGCAATAGTTTTGTAGCTTTGGTACCACTATATAGATATACAAAACAATATTCTAGGTGTACAGCTAAACAAATAAACAAATGGACAAAGCATAAGCAGATGGGTAAAGCATAAACAGATGGACAAAGCATTAGTGTACCACTTTATAGTATTCCCCCAACCTTGAAGAAAAATAACAATGACTCTTAGTATAGGCAGTATCAAGAATAACAGTGTTAGATGTTTTCTACATCCACTGTATGTTCTCTCCTCCCATATATAGTATATAGAAGCATCAAAAGCAGCTTTGAGGATCTCCCTAAGGGAAGGGTCAAGAGTATACTCATTAATCAACCAA
This sequence comes from Kingdonia uniflora, assembly GCA_014058105.1. NCBI lineage: Eukaryota > Viridiplantae > Streptophyta > Magnoliopsida > Ranunculales > Circaeasteraceae > Kingdonia > Kingdonia uniflora. The sequence goes on from JACGCM010001986.1 coordinate 81,916, forward strand.
TTGAGTTCACTACTCTATCCATACACATAAAAAGCAGTAAGAAGCATCAAGAATCCCAATATGGACTAGGAAGCATCAAGAGCAGTAAGGTAAAATATTAACTAAAGTACTCTATGCATAAATAGATAAGCCCTATTGTCCTATAGTCCTATAGTCCTCTAATAAGTTTTTATGCTTTGTTGTCTTATTGTTTCACTAAATCCTTTTTTGCATTTTTTGTTGTTATGATAGGAGCAACACCAAAATCAGTTCTTGAGTTGCAGATCTACTTCTACCAGTTGATCTACAAGTAATGTTTGAATGTTTCCATGTGTTGATGACCATTACAGGCCAAGAGCAACATATAAAACTGATGACCATAATCTTTGGATAACAGAGATTACCGTCACTATCACTAAACCTTAATTTAAACGTTTAATTCCATTAACTATTAAGTACATATATTTTCTTAAATACTATACCATTCATATCCTTATCAAGCTCTGAGAGGCTTAAAATTCTCAGGAAGAAACAAGCAAACAAAAATTGTTGCAAACTTTAACCTATGAAGAGAAAATTATCATCCCCAAAAAGCAGACCTTGGTTCATCTACATATGGCCAGAAAGAGTTGTGAGCAGTGACCATGTGTAAATATGTCTACCTACAAATTTTGAAATGAAACTAGGAGGCAAAAAACATAGCTTAGGCAAAGTCTAATTTAGATAATATAGTGGGCATCAATGTGAAGCATCCATTATAAAAAAAAATGTGAAGCATCTCCAGATGATGGGAATTAGCAGTGTGAACTGCATGTTGTTCCTATCAGTAGCCCTCAGAAAGAAATATATAACCTCTATACTTCTAATGTAAATGTTACATACTTACAAAGAAACTACATTAAGAAGAGCATGACAAGCAGCATGTAGACCCCCACAAAATGAAAAAAAATGGATTTATACTTTTCTTTTAATTGATTGAGGAACTCGAATCCAGACTGCCTATTTCAGTATTGAAAAAGGAAGGAAAAACAAATGAGAAAAACTTTGATAAAATTAACACTTTGGAAATATAAATGCAAATATCAACGTATTTTGACTATGTGAAACAACAGTAGGGCATCAGAATGAACCTGTGACTCATACGAGTAGGCTCCCTTGCCAAATACGGAAGAAGCCAAACCATGTGGTTGTAACTGTACAAGTGTGTGCTTGAGCAGTTGTTCTTGAGTGTTGGGTCTCACCTACGTTTGCTGGGTAGGCCTACACAACAGTAATAAAATGTAGCTAGTAATAGAGTCGATGGAAAAATTGTCTCGGGACAGACACTTTTACTGATATATCTTAAGACATGGAGAGGAAAAAAGAGGGAAAAGAAAGATTATTTTGAAAGAAAAGGATATAAGTCCAAAGTATAATCGTTATTAAATGAAATGAATAGGGAGAGACAAACGTACAATATCCCCACCAATCACATGAATATCTGTGTAATCACGCGTCTTTGTGTAATACTTCAAATCAGCTTCCTGGCATAATGCAACTTTTCCTGATAGATCCAAGGCATTCACTAGATATGTTTTGCCTTGATGCATATATATTGCACCTTCGTAGACCTGAATGACGAAATAAATGGTTAGTTTTAATTATCTGGTAGAGGTCCTCAAAGGTATATACCGTATGTACTTTCGAGGACGAAAATCCGGCAAATTTATCATATAGTGAACACAGTATGTACATCGAAGAATATAAAGTATCTTTACATTCACAGTACTTTACATTCACAAAAATAATATCCACCAAATCCATAAAATAACTAGAACCATCTAACAGTGAAGAAATGTAAAATGATAAACCAAAACACAAAAAAAGAAAAAAAAAGTATAAGAAAGTACTTCTTTGGCTAGACCTTTGCAATTGCATGTATTGGGGTAGTTTTGTTATACATCCTGCATGTTCAATGATAAGATATACACTGTTAGCCCGTCAGTGACTGAGAAAATGGAGTTACCTCCATGTATAATCGTTTTGAGATGTCCTCTGTGATACAGGGGTTATAGCAAAGGACCCTAAACGACAGGGTAGAGTGGAAAGCGGTGTCTCTTATTATCAAACATATAAGGATGTACAGCAAAACATGTGTGGGGGGGGGAGGGGGGCGGGTGCTCCGAGTAATTCTAAACGCTGAAATCTCGCTTGAGGTTAAGGATTTAAGTAGCAAATAAGAAAATTGCTATGGAGTTGGGAAGGTATGTAACAAAAATGTGCAGATTATAAAACTCGGATTAGGACCCATAAAAATAACCACGACTCTATCACCTGAAAGAAAGCCTTGCTTTCTTCAATCTCTTCGAGGACTTCGTTTGAAGTTTTGTCCACCACCTTGTATTTCTCAGCCCCTATTGCTCGAATACTAACCGCATGCTAAGGTTTTTTCTGATAAAGAAGAAAACAAAGGAACAAATGTAAGTTACAAAGTGCACTATAAATGGTTGTAACTATAATTAACAGCTAGAATAAAGTGATTAACCCAGGTTTACAGCTAATATACCTCATGCCCAATGTAGTTCCATATTTTGGCAAGAGAATCACGGGATGGGTAAGAGCTTAATAGTCATTTATTGTTAAGAGATGGTATTGCACTATTTAGCCCGGGACCAAAATATTTCTCGTTGTAGAATAAACTCAATAGGAGTTCAAAAGTTGCACAGGCAAGGTGCTGTTCAAGCACCTAAAAGAAACAACGTGACATGAGTATACTGGATTCTACATGAATCACGTCTATTTTTCTTTTGATTCATGAATCAGAAAGTATTTGGGAATTGGAAGTGAAAAAAAAAAAAAAACGTAAAGCAAAGATGTCAAAAAATTATAATCAATAGGACCTGCTTGTTTTGAGCATCTATGTGACAACACTCAATTGGTCGCCCAAAGAGTTTCTGCGGGAATTTCATGAAATATTGATCAAGAGGCCCGTCAAAAGCAACATATACTGCAAGTGACGGCTTTTCTCTTCTCCCCGATCTCCCAGCTTGTTGCCACAAGCTAAAATAGCAGAACAAACAGAGCATAAAAAGAAGAAGAAGCACACTACAATTTCAACCCATGACAGATTAAATAGATAACTAGCTTCCACACACCTGGACACGCTACCATGAAAACCAAGATGCAGAGTTGCATCAACATCCCCACCATCTCTTCCCAACTCAAGCGCATTTGTTGCAGCTGTGTTCTAATCTGCATAAAAAACCAACACCTCTTAAGAAGATGATTGAGTCTAGTGTATACACACTATCTCCTTAAGACAAATTCATCCCTGCCACAGTATTTTGCAGGAATATAGGCCCCTATCTCCCAGGATACAACGATTAGTCGCAGAAAGAAAAAAATACTTCTATCTTTCTGCCAAATGAACTTTGATTGCGTCTGTTTTCTTTTTGTAAAAAGACTCTAAAAAACTGATAATGATAAATGAAAACGAAATTGGGTTATATAGAGCATGGGTGACTCTTCACCAAGAGTCACACCTCAAGTTAGTGCCTCTTCACCAAGAGTCACACCATAAGGTGCGTCTGTTGGAGACACCCCAACTCACACCTCAAACCCAAAAAACGACTAAGTGTTTAAAAGAATCCCCATGAGCCCATGGCCCAAGGCCCCAAGGCCCAATCATAGACTTATAATAATAAGTGGGTTTTCTAGGTCGAGCAAGCCCATGGGTAGCCCATGTACCCAAGCTAGTTTGCTCACATGGGTTGCACATGCTCGTGTGACCCACCAACTCCCACACACATTACAACAAGGTAAGTGTTTGATTTACTTATATAGGAGAGTTGTGTTTCCTTCATATCCAATGTGGGACTAAAACCACTTAGTTTCACCATTCAAACTTCAAGGAAAAACAAATACCCTTTGTATTTTCCAACAATCTCCCATATTTGAATGGTAACAGACAAACTCAGACAAAACAGAGAAAATTAGGGAATGATCCTGCATCGAGAGAGGTGTCTTGTGGACTTGAACCTTCTCTAGTAAAAAACTATTGGATTTACGCTGATTAGTGAACATATGTCTTGAACTGTCAGTTTTGGTGTAAACCAAGACAATAGTCTTCACACAGTACTATTCTAAACGCAATCGGCTCTCACAGTTGTGTTCAATTCTCATGGAAGCGGCCCTATAAAGTAGGTGATTGACAATAGTCTTCACACTGTACTATTTCGGATTTATGAGTACTATTAGAGAATTTTGCCCTATAAAATTCTTACGGAAGCGGCCCCACCTCACGCTCACATAGGTGATTGCCTATTAAGAGTACCCTGTCGTACCCCACTTGTAAATACAAGTCATAGGAATCATTAAAAGTTTAGAGGACTTACCCTGAAAATCGCGACAGGTTGCACTGTTCACATCATGGAATGAGCAGGAGTTAAAATCTCCTCAGTACCCATGTTGAGTAACTCACAACTAGTTGTCCTATTAAACCTAGATCATGGGATCTCCAATCAACTAGGTTAGGTTTCCGCTGAGGTTAACTTGTAGGTAAAGGCTTTAAGCTTATTCCCCTCGATGTGGAAAAAACTTACATTTTTGCCCACCCTTTTGTAAATGGATCCGCTAGGTTGTCACTGGACTTCACAAAGTCAATGGATATAATTCCATTTGCAAGTAGTTTTTTTACAGTATTATGTCTACGACGTATATGTCGTGATTTACCGTTATAGACATTATTCTTTACCCTTACAATAGCTGCTTGATTATCGCAATGGATACATAAGGCAGGTACTGGCTTTGGCCACATAGGAATATCCTCTAAAAATTGTTGAAGCCACTCAGCTTCATCTCTCACTAAATCTAGAGCAACAAACTCTGATTCCATAGTCGATCGAGCTATGCATGTTTGTTTTGAGGATTTCTATGAAACAGCTCCACCACCAAGTGTAAACACGTATCCACTTATGGAGTATGACTCGTTAGAATCTGATATCCAGTTTGCATCATTGTATCCCTCAAGGATAGCTGGATATCTTGTGTAGTGCAACCCATAGTCTGTTGCATGCTTTAAATACTGTAAAACCCTGATTAACGCTTCCGAGTAGCTCGGTCCAGGGTTTATAGTATACCGACTCAGTTTGCTAACTGCATAAGCAATATCTGGTCTAGTGTAGTTCATAATATACATTAGACTGCCTATGATGCGTACATACTCTATTTGAGAAATAGGCTCACTTTTGTATTTAATCAATTGACGCATATTATCGTATGGTGTCTGAACACCACGGTAATCAAATTTATTAAACTTCTTAAGTACATTCTCTATATAATGTGATTGAGACAACACAAGTCCCTGTGGTGTTCTGTTAATCATTATGCCAAGAATAGCATTTGCAACACCTAAGTCTTTCATATCAAAGTTTTTGGAGAACATATTCTTTGTTGACATAATGACATTGATGCTAGTCCCCATGATGAGCATATCGTCTACGTAAAGGCACACAATGACATGCTCACCATTAATGCTTTTAATATAGACACATCTATCACATTCATTAATTTTGAAGCCATCCTTCATCATGACTCCATCAATTTTGTCATACCATTGTAAAAGTGCCTACTTCAATCCATAAAGAGATTTAACCAACCGACACACTTTATTTTCTTGGCCTCGGACAATGAACCCCTCTGGTTGGCTCATATATATTTTTTCATTTAATTCACCATTCAAGAATGTTGTTTTAACATCCATTTGATGTATTTTAAGCTTATGTACTGCTGCAATAGCTATCAACATACGAATGGAAGTTATTCTTACCACTGGAGAATATGTATCAAAATAGTCTAAACCTTCTTTTTCCCTATATCCTTTGGCAACAAGTCTGGCTTTATACTTTTTAATTTAACCATCACGTCTCAATTTTCTTTTAAAAATCCACTTGCAACCTATAGGTTTGTTGCCAGGTGGAAGATCTACCAATTCCCAAGTATGGTTGTGCATTATAGAGTCTATCTCACTCTGTACAGCCTCTTCCCAACTAGGAGCTTCAGGTGTAGCCATGACTTCCTTGAAGATTCGAGGCTCATTTTCCAACAAAAATGCTACAAAATCTTTGTCAAAAGACTTAGCAACTTTAAGTCGCTTCCCACGTCTTGGTTCTACATTAAAATCAGAACTTGTAGGAGTGATACGTTGATCACTACTAGAAGCAACATCAGTTGTTCTTTTAAGATGATTCACATTATCACTCTTTTAATATGGAAATATATTTCAAAAAATATAGCATCTCGTGATTCAATGATGGTATTCTCATGCACATCATTTATTTCAAATTTGTATATGAGAAATCTATATGTACTACTATTATTGGCATTGCCAATAAAAATACAGTCAATAGTTTTAGGTCCTAACTTAGATCTTTTTGGCAATGGTACTTGTACCTTTGCAAGACACCCCCACACTTTTAAGAACTTATAAGAAGCCTCTCTGTCTTTCCAGAGTTCATAAGGAGTCTTTTCAATCTTCTTGTGAGGTAACTTATTGAGAATATAATTCGCAGAAAGTAATGCCTTCCCCCACAAGTTCTGCGGCAAACCAGAACTAATAAACATAGTATTAAACATATTCTTTAAAGTTCTATTTTTCCTCTTAGCAACTCTATTTTGCTGAGGAGTGTAAGGTGCTGTAGTTTGGTGTCTAATACCAAACTTAGCACAAAGTTCTCCAAATGTAATAGAGTCGTATTCCCCACCTCTATCAGTTCGAAGAACTTTTATCTTTTTGTTGAGTTGAGTCTCAACCTCATTTTTGAACATAATAAACACTTCCAGTACTTCATCTTTGCTTCTGAGCAAGTAGACATGACTATATCTTGTACAGTCATCTATGAAAGTAATAAAGAACTTCTTTCCGCCTCGTGTTTGAATAAACTTTAAATCACAGAGATCACTGTGAATCAAATCTAGCGATTCAGTTTTACATTGTTCAATAGAATGAAATGGTTGTTTAGCAAATTTTGCTTCAGCACGTACTTCACATTTTTGTTTGCAATCAAGATTAAATTTAGGCAGTAATCCTAAATGGACTAATTTACGCAGCGAACCATAATTTACATGTCCTAATCGTTGATGCCAAACATTAAATGACTCAAGCAAGTAAATAGAATTCTCATTCTTATTGATAATGGAAACTGGTTTACACAAGACTGCTAGTTTGAACAGTCCATCACACTCATAACCTGTTCTTATGAATACACCATTCTTAGTCATGATACATCTGTTTGATTCAAATACTAACTTGAATGCATTCTTGATCAGCAATGCTCCAGAAATAAGGTTATTGCTGATATCAGGCACATGCAGCACTTCATTCAAAGTAACTTCTTTTTTAGATGTGAATTTTAGAACTACTTTTCCTTTACCTTCGACCCTTGACGTCGAAATGTTGCCCATGAACACTTTTTCTTTATGTTTAGTCTTATTGTAAGTAGTAAATAAACTCCTATCATAGCATATATGACGTGTGGCCCCTGTGTCCACAAACCATCCTCTGGAATCGCTTGCCAGGTTGATTTTGGAGATCACTGCACAAAGGTTCTCCATCTCAACAATGTTTGCTTGAGTGCATTTGCCACTTTCTGGTCTGCTTTTATGCTTGCGGCATTCCATTGACTTGTGCCCTGGTTTGCCATAAACATAACAACTCCCTGTGAACTTCTTAAAGTCCTTGCCCTTAGGGCCCAATAAACTCTTCCCATTTTTCCCTTTCTTCCCATTTTTCTTATGGGGTTTAGGGTTTCCCTCGACCATGTTAACCTTGGCATCGTAAGAATGAACAACATCTTTCTTTTTGTTAGATTTGTTATCTTCTTCGATTCTTAGCCTTTCGATCAGTTTCTCCAACTTCATTTCTTTCCTCTTATGCTTCAAATAACTTTTGAAGTCCTTCCAAGATGAAGGCAACTTCTCAATTATCGCAGCAACCTGAAAAAATTTACTTAACCTCATACCTTTTGCATGAATATCATGCAGGATAATCTGTAGTTCCTGTACTTGACTGATTACAATCGTGGAATCTACCATTTTATAATTCAGGAATCTGCCAACTACAAAAAAATTTAGTCTGGCATCTTCAGTCTTATACTTATGGTCTAAGGATTCCCACAGTTCCTTTGCAGACTCCGCTGGACTGTACATATTATATAATGTGTTGTCCAACCCATTCAGAATATAATTCCGACACAGAAAGTCGGAATGAATCTACGCCTCCACTGCTGCAACAGTTGTTAGGTTAGTTTCTTCCTCCTTCAACTCTGGTTTGTCCTCCTTGAGGAATTTTGCTAAGTTCAGAGTTGTGAGAAATAATAGCATCTTATGCTGCCAACGCTTGAATTCAGTGCCATTGAACTTCTCAGGCTTCACCTTCAAAACGTGTGGGTTGCCCTTTTCACGCTCCTTCTCAGTGAGATTCACCATTGCTGTAGTTTTTAAACACACAGAAAAAATTAGTCTATCTTAAGATTGTGTTCCAATCTACATGAAAAACCAACACCTCTTAAGGAGATGATCGAGTCTAGTGTATACACACTATCTCCTTAAGACAGATTCGCCCCTACCACAGTGCTTTGCAGGAATATAGGCCTCTGTCTCCCAGGATACAACGATCAGTCGCAGAAAGAAAAAAACACTTTTATCTTTCTACCAAACAAACTTTGATTGCGTCTGTTTTCTCTTTGTAAAAAGACTCAAGAAAACTCTAAAAAATTGATAATGATAAAAACGAAATTGGGTTATATAGAGCATGGGTGACTCTTCACCAAGAGTCGCACCTCAAGTTAATGCCTTTTCACCAAGAGTCACACCTTAAGGTGCCTCTGTTGGAGACACCCCAACTCACACCTCAAACCCAAAAAATGACTAAGTGTTTAAAGGAATCCCCATGAGCCCATGACCCAAGTCCCGAATGCTCAATCATAGACTTATAATAATAAGTGGGTTTCCTAGGTCGAGCAAGCCCATGGGTAGCCCATGCACCCAAGCTAGCTTGCTCACATGGGTCGCACATGCGTGTATGACTCACCAACTCCCACACACATTACAACAAGGTAAGTATTTGATTTACTTATATAGAAGAGTTGTGTTTCCCTCATATCCAATGTGGGACTAAAACCACTTAGTTCCACCATTCAAACTTCAAGGAAAAACAAATAGCTTTTGTATTTTCCAACAGCAGCAACCCCACAAAGTTTCTAGAAAGCCTAAAGTTTCTGAAGATCTGCCATTCAGTTGTCCAGAAAATACAAGTGCAAAAGCAGTTCTGTCCAAAAATGGATGGAAAAGACGCTGGCTGTCTAGTTCCTTTCACAGCCCAAAAAGGGGGATAGGGATCACACATAACACTTTCTGGGGTAGAGGAATCAACAGAGGAACCTTCAGGAATAGAAGAAACATCTTAAAATTTGCCAATCAGTTGTCCAGAAATGGATGGAAAGATAAAAACAAGCAAAGGCAGTTCTATCCAGAAATGGATGGAAAGACGTTGGCTGCCTAGTTCTTTGTAACCTTCCATTTAGTTGGCCATTAATAAGCCTAAAATGAACGGGCTGGAATACAAAACTATTAGTATATTCAAATAATAATGTTGACAACTTATAAACATATATATATTAGGAGGGAAGGATTGATGGCCGGAGGAAGACTTGTAGTACAGGATCTGGGAATGCAGGCAGGCACTATATATTAAGAGTTGATGATGAGTATTGAACTTTATATTTTCTTCTCACTTTACCTACAACTGTGTAGCTTAATCTTTAAATTGTAAAAGGAAATCTTAGATTACTAAGACCGCAAAGGGCAAAATATTATATCTACAAACTGCACTTGCTTTTCGAATCACTTCAAGAACTTTGGACTTTACTTTGAAAAATATTAAAATCTCATATGGACAAAAGGTTCCAACTACTGCAAATAACGACGAGTATTAGGTAAGAAAAAGTTGCATGAAAAATGGAAGGCAATAAAACCACAATAGGGAAGTAGAAATACCTGCTTAAGGAAATCAAAGGGATACAGGATACAGGACACATTTAAGTGGAAACATACTTTGTCTTTCATGTCTGTACATCCATCACTTAAGGCAGTCTGCTATTATTCTGAAAACGACAAGGACATCATTAACAAGGTTACGTTAAACGGCTTCAGGTTGAACCCAAACAAAGGAGTGAAAACAAGGTTTCTTATGAAACTGATCTAGCTTTCGCAGACATTGAATGAGAAAGTTTTAGTATTCAGCCAATTTATTGACCCATTTATTCTCATTAAGGATCAGCTTCAATCTCTTTTCAATTGGACAGAGGGGAAGGAGGTGTTGCAGATGGATGGAAAGCAAAACGTGAAGATTCGGCAATAAAATATTAAACTTTTCAATAATTCCACTAGCCAAGCGAAAGTGTTACTTGCATCAATAAAGGCATGCCGTGAGGGGATAAATCTCATTGGGGCTTCACAAATTATACTACTTGACGTTGTATAGAATCCATCTGTCGAAAGGCAAGCTATTAGTCGAGCATATAGACTGGGACAGAAGAAAGTCGTGTATACCTATAATCTCATTACTACAAAGAGGATGGAAGAAGACAAGTACTGCAGACAGGTTGAGAAGGACCGGTTATCTAAGTTGATGTTTTTCTCTACGACTGTAAAGGGCTCTGAACGAAAGAGTTCATTGTCAGTCTCCAATGATTCAATCATGGAAAAGATGGTTGATCATGAAAAACTCAAAGACATGTTCAAAATGATTATTTACCAACAGAAAGAGCCAAACTTAGTTGACACCGTTGGATCAGTAGGCTCTGCAATAAAAGAAGCAAACCAGTGAGTATGCTTCATCCTTGGATCAATCTTGGGGCTGTTTCTGTAGTTAGTTAGGAATGTTTCTCTAATTATGTAGTTAACATTGGACGACCATTTGTTATATCACCTTACCCCATACACCACCTAAACCACCTTTAATTTTACAAAACTCCTTGAATACATCCGAATCTATAGGATTGGGTAAGAAGTTACCAGGGAAATCTAGAAACTCTAACTCATCCTTTCCCTCTACCTCTAACTCTACTGCTTTCGAGCTCTCTATTTTTAGCTCGCCCCATACAGAATCTACATTATCAATTTCTACAGGCACATCCTCAATCAAACGACCAGAGGTTGAAATCTCCATCTTAAGAGTGCTTGAAAGTGAGACTTATTTATGCAACAGAGCCTTCTCACGCTTCTATGTATATATATATATATATATATATATATATATATGTATCATACCTAACTCATAGGTTTTTTCATACAAAACTCCAACTTACAACACAATAGCCAGTTTTTCAAAAAAAAAATTCTTTTTATCCTCATATTGCAAACAAACTAACAATTTCTAACACACAGATCGATTTATTGAAGTTTCAATTTCCCATACTAATTTCTAGTTCGATATATCAACATAGAATTACTGCAAAATATATATTTTTCATTAGCTCGATAAATCCTTACAGAATACTTTACAAAAAATACAATATTTCCTCCTACAGATCGATCTACAGGTTATAATATATAGCAATTATCAACAACACTTTTACTCCAAAATAGATATTTCTCCAACATGACACACTCCTTCAAGACAACAAAGATGGTTGTAACAGAGGCATATTTTCAATTTTCTACTACCACCACCGTCTCTTCCTCCATAACCCTCACCACCTCAGAAAGACAGAAAAAGAGAATGATTCTACTTTTACAGAGGCACCCAATCCCTTGCAGGATAACGTCAATATTTCTTGGTACGTACACCAGCTTCCTCATCCACCTCCTGAATATTATCCTCTGCAAGTAGATGAAGACATACTCAACGCTGCTCACCTAACAAAACCAGATGGTGGAACCGCCACATTTGATAATAGTCATTCTCAGCCTCCGCTGCTTCCTCCACCATCATCCCATGATATGTCAACGTCAGAGGTATGGGGGTGGACATATCTAGAGCTTGGTTAACAAAATATCGTAATTGAAGCTTCTATACTTCATCAAGCACCCTCGTTTCATATACTTGGTGCCTAGTCGTCACCATTCTCAAGACACGCAGAACCATAGAGTATTTTTAGAGCCAGACTACTTTCACAAAGATGACAGACGATACCGTATCAATAATATTTATAGCAGAACCACATTCAATACAAAAATAGAGTTCCAAAGCAGGCATCATTCAAAGCCAACAATTATTGAGAAACCCAAAAGCCAAATATATCAATCCTTTTTACGCAATAAATGCCAAATATAGTCTTCAACACAAAAGTGACAAGTTCCCAACCAGTCCAATTCAACAGTATACCGTTCCCAATTACGACACACAAAATTCAACAGACATTTCTCAACTCAAGCCACCTGTGCCTTCAGTTGTGAGGGGGCGATTGTAGGCAATTGTCCCTCGACCTACTCTAAACACGAACTGATTATGGGAATCTGTCCCTCGACCTATTCCAAACTCAAACTACCTCAATACCAGACTCACACATTATACACATGACATATACAATCAGCAATAAAACTTGGACCACGAACTGATAAAGAACGTGGATCGGGTACTACAGAAAATATGAACAACTCAAAGACACATGTCTCTCACGAACTAGCAATTATACATTCAACTATCACCTGCCCCATTTTTAGGAGAACGTGCCTCTGCACGATATCGAACTAAAAGTGAGGTCTATAAAAAGAATGAGTTCCAGAGGAGAAAATGACCAAGAATTTTATATTACAAGACTTAGATTTTCTAACTCAAGAGATCAAAACTTGTAATTAAATATCAGCCTCAAGCAATAAAGTTACAGTTATTAAATCCTTAAATAGAGGTCGTGGTATTCACCCATTCAAAGGTTTCCACCCTAATCACCTGTGTCATTCTTTTATACTAATTCTTGTCAAAGGTACATTTGATGTAAAAGCTAATTTCGAGCTATTTCGAGCTACTATGAAATTTGGCCATTAAAACGGGTAAATCCACTTCCATCTTTAGTTTTCTCCTATTACAGTACAATAGGAAGATATAATCAATGGTGACCTTTTCTGAGTTTGTAGGATGGCTCTACTTATAGCTGCAATGGCTGATGGATAAACCAATTATCAATCACCGCGTGTGCTATGGGGGAAATTAAAATTTATCATGCATGTCATGTGGGTATTTGTTTTGTATAAACCTACTCTATACTCTATACTCTATACTCTGTACTCTATACTCTATACTCTATACTCTATCTATACATGTAAGCATTGGAGCAGAGGAATATAATTCACAGGTTAAGTTGAATTTTACAGGTTATCAAAAAATCAAAACAATTAAACTAGCTATATTATACTATTCAATGATGATTAAACGTTGTTTTGTATCCAGAAATGACAAAGAATCACAACCCTACCAGTAATAAAAGGCGATTATCCCTCAAACATTTTAGACAAATATTACTGCACAACTTAGATAAGCTATCCACACTTGGCCAAAAATATACAATTCTTCCCAGTAGGATACATGGATTAAAACCGAGTATTTTAGTCTAGACGAAAGAGGGTTTCTTAACATCCAAAAAAACAGAAGTTCACGATTTTGAAAACAATCCTAAAACCTATTTATTTTTTGCACGGATCGATTTGGAAAGCATGGCGAACAAAGTTACAAATAAGGAGAAAACTGTACAGCAGTGTAAGGAAGAACTAGAAACTGGCATATTCTCCTGAATGCCAACATCTATGAATGCAGTTTCCCGAATGCCATAATCACGGAGAATCTTGGAGTCATCTCTGAGTTCTTCGGTGCCATTGCACAGTACCTGCTTCTCAATTACAACCCCGGAGAAATGTTCGATCTTTGCCTTAACATCTTTTATGGTATTGTCGGCATTCATGTACAGCAAGAAAGCTTTTCCAGAAGTCGGGCTGAATTGCACCTTTACACGTAAATCTACATCCATCCTTCGCATTTCTCGATTTGCAGTGTAAGAATTGTATCGAACAGTGGTTGGTTATTAGGGCGGACTGTATTTATAGATACAATGACAAAACCAGAGAACTATGTTCACATGACATGTTGCGAGTTGCGACACTCTGTCAGTCGAGGGAATGATGAATTTGGTCTTCTTTATGGATTGGAGAGATGGAATCTGAATGAAACCAGACATATAGATCAAGTTAGATAATTACTTGGAGAAGTGGTTCTGAAACAGTTTGGTCTGAGGTGTGACCGACTGGTGGACTAAGCTTGTGGTTTGAAATTAGCTACCGTTCAGGTGCTCCGCTTGTAAAGTCGTACAGATGAGAAAGTTAGTTGCATGGACACTTTCATTAATAATGGTATGATATCTCCTCAAATTCCATGAAATGAAATATTACTAAACAGCAGTGGGGATTTATTCTCGAACCCGACAGTAATCTTGAAGTGATTGTAGGCCCATACCAGAAACGAAAAAAGACATCAAAAGGAAAACACTGTGAGACAGCTCTGTTTTCTGTTCGAATAAAGTCACCCCGAAGTTTGATTCTTCGAATAGACCTTGTTTTTTGTTCGAATAAAAGGAGTCTGTTAAGTAAAACTCAATTTTGAGATTGAATTGAAGCCTTTTGTTTGCCTCGAGATCTAAGTGATTGTTTTTGTCTCTCCCAAGTATATAAGGGAGAGTTAGGTTTTTGATGAGCCACCCTTAGTGAGATCTTTTGGAGAATAAATCTTGAGTGAAAAGCCTCTAATTTATTTGTGAGATTGTAACCTTGGATCTTGAATAAACTCTCTTCCTCTCTTTAGATTGTTGTTTGTTTATAGCTAACCAAATCGGGTTGGAATTCGGCTTCCGCAGCTTGCGACACAACAAACACAACCCAAATGAAGATAGTTCAACAGTTTCATTTAGTTATCCAAATTTACGAGTTTCACTTTCAAGTAATGCACAATAAGGGAATGCCCTTGGCATCAACTTAGTGAAACTGTCGTACATTGTTAGTTTTACTTCAGCGCCGTAGATTCAATCGTGGACCTCTCTAAAGTATCTACAGGTTGGCGAAACTGTTTTGTATTATTAGGGCTATTTGGATTGCAGTGGCTCCAATCTTCCAGTTTTGTAAAATAACTGTGGGTTGATGATCACTTTGGCTGAGTGAATTATGCTTTTCTGGCACCATATTTTGTCGATGTTACTGTAATGTTGGCATTATGTCGTGAATTCGTACTATAATTATCATTGTCTTGTTTTTAAATAAGTAGTCATCGTAAGCCTGGATAATATGTGACACGGTAGAGCGAACACACTTTTTTAGGTACAATTTTGGGTTTGAGGTGAATCAATCATGCAGTAGTCATCCTCGTCTCAAGCTTATTTAAATTGGGTCTATTTGGAGGTCGAGTCATTTGTTCTGTGGCTGGGTGATGACGGCTTTGTCTTCCCTGAAAAGATGAAAACAATATCTTGTGTTTGGTTGTTGGTATTTACTACTGATCAAGGATAATGCTCAGTTTTGTATAACGGATATCTATCTATGATAATCCAGATGCCTTCAAATTTTTATCAAGCTGTTGTTTCTCTATAACAATTGTGGAAAAAATTTAGCTCTCTCCGGAGCCATCATCTAAAGACCTCTCACCCTTTTAAAAATGACACGTGTTCAAGAAGAAACAAACCTAATAGCAAGTTAAAGGGAGTTAACATGAGAGAGATCAGAAAGGAGAGAGAGAGAGAGAGAGAGAGAGAGAGAGAGAGAGAGAGAGAGTAAAAGGGTCCTCCTGTATTTTTATAAAATATAAGCTCACAATCTTATCCTCACATAGATAGATCATAGTTTGTTTCTCGTGATAAAAAAATCAGAACTCATTATTTCTCTAGAATATTTTCTGGTTTTACTCTTTCAATCTTTTAAAAATACCCTCCTGAGTTCTTCCTATTACTTCATATAAATCCAAGATGAGCAAAAGAGTAAAATATAAACACCCATTATAGTTTCAAATATAACCTCTCTCAAATATGATTTGAGTATGATAATGGTGTTGGGAAACCGCAAAGACTAACAAATGCTCAAACAGCAATTGCTCAATTGCTCATTAATGTTGGTGCAACGGTCTCGAGCTTTAGTCTTGTGAGCATTGTTTTTTTTGTTTTTGTTTTTAGTGAGATTGATACTTGGTAATGAGAGAAACTAAATATCCATGAAAATGTTACAAGATCAAAAACTCAAAATTGTAAGATAGATTTGAGATTTTTTTTATAATATCGATTTGTAAATTTGCACAGGCAGCTTTTTTTCTCTCTCTCTAACTCTCTTAACTTGCGATTAGTTTTAGTCTTGTGTTGTTGGCACATGTCATTCTTTAAAGGGTGAGAGATCTTTAATATGATGGTTCCTGAGAGATCTAAAATTTTCCCATTGTGCTAGTGCTCAATGGTAAATCTGTTACTAAAAACGAGAAAACTGGAAATTAAGGTGGAAGAAAAAAATCAATAAATGTGAGAAGTCAACATGAGCCTTTCATCTGTAAAGTCGGAAACTACATCTTGTTATTAACATCCTTAATCCTGATGTCTGTGTTCATATCAGCAAGAAAACCCTTCAAGATGTAGGGAGTTACACCTTCAAACACATAAATCCACATCCATTACTATAGGAAGATGTTATCGTATGGCTAAACACCTTTGATAAGTTATTAGAATGGTCTCTAATCTTTGCTTATAGTTAGAATAGTTGATCGATAGCCATGGTGAAACCTGAAACATCCATACACTACTATAAAATGGACCAACAGCCACAGTCTATATTAGTTTTAGCTACAATGACAACAGTAACTAAATGTTACAAACCTAACAGTGGCCAAGCCACAAAATTCGTGGCTAAAGACATATACTTATTTGTTTTTGGTGCCACTAATTCTGGTTTGTGGCCAAACCGTGGCAAATATTATTAAAAATGCGGGATCCCAAATTAGAAGTTTTATTTCCCTCCCTCTCTTCCCAATTTAGAATTCACAGTTCCCAGTTCCCTTTACGAATTCTAAGGTTTTACCAACAAAATCTTTGACCATATCTCTCTTTCTTCGAATCTCAAATCTCACAGAGGTAATTAAGTTCCAATTTCTGATTGATCGATGAGAGCCATAAGCTCTCAAAGCATATATAAGTTTGTTTCTCTAAATCGATTTGCTCGGGTGAACTCACAGGGTTTATTGAAGCCTGGAATTTGCAAACCATAATTGAATTCTTCAAGTTCTAGGTATTTATTATTTGGGTATTTATTAGTGATTCGGGTTTTTGTCAAATTTACTATGGTTATATAATTTTGCTTTGAACGTTCATTAATTCTATATCATGTTTCTCTAAAATTATTCCTGATCATGTACTTGATATGGGTTTTCAATTGGTGGCTATAGTTAGGGATTTTATGATTTTGCTTTGGATGTTCTTTAATTTTTGATTTTCAATTGGTGGTTGTAGTTAAGGATTTCCCATTATGGGTGTGTTATTAAAAGTGGGTTTTTGCTCACTCTGGTTGTGTAGACTTCCTTGTTGGATATGTATGAGAAATATGGGGTTGTTGATCAGTGGTCAAAGATTTTGTTTGATGAAATGCTTGAGAGAAATGGGGTATCGTGGAATGCGATAATTGTGCTTATGTGAGTAATGGGGTAGAGTGGGGTGCGGTGCAGTTGTTTAATCATATGAAGTGTGGTGAGTTTTAGGTGCCTGAGGACTCTTGTATTAGTATTTTGGCAGGTTGCGCGGGGATTAGTGATTTGAAGATGAGTATGCAGGTGCATGGGTATCTTGTGGTTGTTGGGTTGGAGAATGAATGTGTTTCAGGTTTCTGTAATATACTTTTGGGACTCCACGATAGTCACTAAACTTATTCATAGAGTTAGACGTTGAATTTACATTTTATGGATTTCTTCCGCAATAGTTTTGTAGCCTATAATATGATACAAAATTGCTCATTTCCATTACTAAATTCAAGGAAATTGTATTCATTTGTGGGATCAATAAGAGACATCTTTAGATTCCACGTTAGTCACCGAACCTATTCATAGAGTTTGACGTGAAATTTAGATTTTATGAATTTCTTCAGCAATAGTTATGTAGCCTATAATATGAAACAAAATTGTATATATTCATGAGTAAATACAAGGACATTTGAGTCATTTGTGGGATCAATAAGTAAAATTTTTGGACTCCTCGATAGTCACTGAACCTATTCATAGAGTTTAATGTAGAATTTACATTTTATGAATTTTTTCCGCAATAGTTTTGTAGCCTATAATATAAGACAAAATTGCTCATTTCCATGAAAAAATATATTTGTGGGATAAATAAGAGAAATTTCATTTGTGGGATAAATAAGAGAAATTTTTGGACTCCACAATAGTCACTGAACCTATCATAGAGTTTGACATGGAATATACATTTTATGGATTTTTTAAGCAATAGTTTAGTAACATATAATATGAGACAAAATTATACATTTCAATGAGTAAATATAAGGACAGTTGAGTCATTTATAGGATCAATAAGAGACATTTTTTTACTCCTCGATATTCACTGAACCTATTCATAGAGTTTGTCGTGAAATTTACATTTTATCAATTTTTTCCGCAATAGTTTTGGAGCCTATAATATGAGACAAAATTGCTCAATTCCATGAGTAAATACAAGGACATTTGACTCATATGTGGGATCAATAAGAGAAATTTTTGGATTCCACGATAATCATTGAACTTATTCACAAAGTTTGACGTAGAATTTACATTTTATGGATTTTTTCGGCAGTAGATTAGTAGCCAATAATATGAGACAAAATAGCTTATTTCCATGAGTAAATACAAGGACATTTGAGTTATTTATTGGATGAAAATGAGAAAAATTTGGACTCCACGATATTCTCTGAACCTATTTATAGAGTTTGATGTGGAATTTACATTTTATGGATTTTTTCCGTAATAGTTTTGTAGCATATAATATGAGATAAAATTGTTCATTTTCATGAGTAAATACAAGGATATTTGTGGCATTTAGGGGATCAATAAGAGAAATTTTAGGACTCCACCATAGTCACAAAACCTATTCATAGAGTTTGACGTGGAATTTACATTTTATGGATTTTTTTGCAATAGTTTTGTAGCCTATAATATGAGACTAAATTTATCATTTCCATTATTGAATAAAAAGACATTTGAATCATTTGTGGGACCAATAAGAGAAATTTAAGGACTTCACCATTGTCGCAAAACCTATTCATAGAATTTGACGTGGAAATTATATTTTATGAATTTTTTTGCAATAGTTTTGTAGCCAATAATATGATACTAAATTGTACATTTTCGTAAGTAAATACAAAGACATTTGAGTCATTTGTGGGATCAATAAGAGATATTTTTAGACTCCACGATAGTCATTAAACCTATTCGTTGAGTTAGACGTGGAATTTATATTTTTTGGATTTTTTCCTCAATAGTTTTGTAGCCTATAATATGAGACAAAAATGCTCATTTTCATGAGTAAATACAAGAACATTTAAATCATTTGTGGAATCAATGAGATAAATTGTTGGACTACACAATAGTCACTGAACCTATTCATAGAGTTTGACGTGAATTTTAAACTTTATGGATTTTTTCTACAATAGTTTTGTAGCCTATAATATGAGACAAAATTGCTCATTTCTATGAGTAACTACAAGGACATTTGTATCATTTAGGGGATCAAAAAAAAATTTAGGACTCCACCTTAGTCACTAAACCTATTCATAGAGTTTGACGTAGAATTTTCATTTTTTAAATTTTTTTTGCAATAGTTTTGTTGCCTATAATATGAGACAAAATTTTATAATTCCATGAGTATTTCAAGGGCATTTGAGTCATTTGTGGGACCAATAAGAGACATTTTGGGACTCCACGATAATCACTGAACCTATTCATAGAGTTTGACGTGGAATTTACATTTTATGGATTTTTTTATAATAGTTTTGTAGCCTATAATATGAGATAAAATTGTTTATTTTCTTGAGTAAATACTAGGACATTTGTGCCATTTGGGGGATCAATAAGAGAAATTTTGGGACTCCACCATAGTTACTAAACCTATTCATAGAGTTTGACGTGAAATTTTTATTTTATGTATTTTTTTCCCAATAGTTTTGTTGCCTATAATATGAGACCAAATTGTATATTTCCATTAGTAAATATAGGGACATTTGAGTCACTTGTAGGATCAATAAAAGACATTTTGGGGATCCACGATACTAACTGAACCTATTCATAGAGTTTGACGTGGAATTTACATTTTATGGATTTTTTCCGCAATAGTTTTGTAGCCTATTATATGAGACAAAATTGTATATTTCCATGAGTATATACACAGACATTTGAGTCATCTGTGGGATCAATAAGAGACATTTTTGGACTCCACGATAGTCTCTGAACTTATTCATAGAGTTTGACGTAGAATTTATATTTTATGGATTTTTTTCGCAATAGTTTTGTAGCATATATGTGACAAAATTGTACATTTCCATTAGTAAATACAAGACATTTGAGTCATTTGCGGGATCAATAAGAGACATTTTTGGACTCCACGATATTCACTGAACCTATTCATAGAGTTTGACGTGGAATTTACATTTTATGGATTTTTTTCGCAATAGTTTTGTAGCCTATAATATATTATAAAATTTCACATTTCCATGAGTAAATACATGAACATTTGTATCATTTGGGGGATCAATAAGAGAAATTTTAGGACTCCACCATAGTCCTTAAACCTATTCATAGAGTTTGACGTAGAATTTTTATTTTATGAATTTTGTTTGCAGTAGTTTTATAACCTATAACATGAAACAAAATTGTACATTTCCATGAGTAAATACAAGGACATTTAATTAATTTGTAGGATCAATAAGAGACATTTTTGGACTCCACGAAAGTTACTGAACTAATTCATAGAGTTTGGCGTGGAATTTACATTTGATGGATATTTTTTTCCAATAGTTTAGTTGCCTATAATATGAGACAAAATTATACATTTCTGTGAGTAAATATAATGGCATTTGAGTCATTTGTGGGATCAATAAGAAACATTTTTGGACTCCACGATAGTCATTGAACCTATTCATAGACTTTGACATGGAATTTACATTTTATAGATTTTTCTGTAATAGTTTTGTAGCCTATAATATAAGAAAAAATTGTATATTTCCATGAGTAAATACTAGGACATTTGAGTCATTTTATTGATTTATTTCGCAATAGTTTAGTTGCTTATAATATGAGATAAAATTATATATTTATGTGAGTAAATACAAGGACATTTGAGTCATTTGTCTGATCAATAAGAGGCATTTTTGGACTCAACGATAGTCATTGAACCTATTCATAGACTTCGACATGGAATTTACATTTTATGGATTTTTTTGCAATAGTTTTGTAACCTATAATATGTGATAAAATTTCACATTTCCATTAGAAAATACATGGACATTTGTGTCATTTGGGGGATTAATAAGAGAAATTGTAGGACTCCACCATAATCACTAAACCTATTCATAGAGTTTGACATGGAATTTTTATTTTATGAATTTTGTCCGTAATAGTTTTGTAGCCTATAATATGAGACAAAATCGTACATTTCTATGAGTAAATACAAGGACATTTGAGTCATATGTGGGATCAATAAAAGACGTTTTTGAACTCCACGATAGTCTCTGAACCTATTCATAGAGTTTGACGTGGAATTTACATTTTATGAATTTTTTCTGCAATAGTTTTATAGCCTAAATCTTGGATGATAAGCACCCGTTCGCCTTAAATCGAGGCTTCTATTAAGATCTAAATAGAGTGTTTCATAGCTCTGATTCAAATTCAGGTGTTAATTTTAGGCAATTCATCGGTAAAGACTATTTTAACAACAACTAGGAACAAACGATTATGATTGGAATATTGTTCAAAAAAATTTAGGTCAGTCAACCAAGGGCGAAGATATGTAATCCGAAGCTGTCGATAATGGATTGATAATATTGGGAATCCAAGAAATCTTAGATAGGATAGGTACCAAGTTTACTGGTGGGATTAGGAAAGTTGAAAGCCAATTCAAGAATTTCCTGTATAAAGTTCCAACTTCCCTAACACATAAGCTCTACAATTTTGCAACTGATCACAATGTGGAGGTTAACACATCCTTTTGGCTCAACAGGCACAACTACATGCTTTACATGATTTACCTTCTTGACGATTACCTAACTGTCGCTAAAGATCTGGACTTCCCACTAGAGATTAGAACAAAGTTTATATATGTTAGAGAGGTCTGTTCTCAATCTCTTATCTGTGTTTGTCACAAGTATCTTAACAGTTTTTCAGAGATTTACGTTTGAATTCTCTTTATTTTTGTATAGGGCAATACTACTAAATATGGCAATATATATAGTTGGGTACGTGTAGAAAAAGGCTCAAATCAGGAAATGCCCACTTTTGACCAGATATCATCATTGAAATTTCAAGTTTAGACGGGTTTGTTCTCAGTAGCCATTTTACCTTTATCTTTGTTCCTTAAGTGTCTTAAAAGATTTTTATTTATATCTCCATCTTTACAGGTTGTTGTTGCATATGACCACGGGCACTCAAAGTGGATAACCTTCGAGACTGTTCCTTTTGTTGGTGATAATAAGGCTTTGTTAATTCGTGTTTGTGCCTGTCTGTGATGTTTCAAGTAGTACTACTTTGTATCTAGGTCTATTCTCTTTGTAGTATGTATACATTTGAGTAGTACTTAAATTTATTTTGATATATCGATGTATGGATTAACAATCACCCGTTTGATGTTTGTGTTAATGAAATCATTTTGTTTTTGCCGGTAGAGATTCTTATATTTTTCCTTTTGGATGCTTTAGGGGAAACAGAACCGGTGGTTTTTATTGGTTCCTTACTAAGCTGTTTAGGAGGTTTGGTTTGGTTTGTGATTGTGTTTTTAGATAACACGTCAAAGGGTTGCTCAGTGTTGAACACAGAGAATACTCTTATTATTAACTTGTTTTGATATATCCGTGTATGGACCTGTTTAATGTAAGTGTTCATGAAATATTATAGAGATTTAGGCACCGCCCTAGACGCGCTTTCATCGTTAAATTTTGTTAAGTTCCTGTGGCTCCTAGGCGAGAGTTTTCATCGTAAAATTCCAAAATGTTAGGAGTTGGGGCGTAGGACTCCTAAGAAGCCCATAGGCCTTTAGGGTTTATGAGAAGAGTTTGAGTAGGTTTGATAACATATTCAATAGTATTATCTACTTTGTATTACGTGCAGTTATACAGCTCTCAAGATATTAATAAAAGAAATCTCTCTCTCTCTCTCAATTGCTCTTAAGATATAGAATTGTTAGTTTTTATATTATTATATTCCTCAACACGTTATCAGCACGTAAGCAGTTATGGTTCTGATGCTGCAGGCTCGCCCTCTTAGACTTTAGAAAAAGAATTCATCAAGGCCTATTTTTGTCAAAATCTGAGGCGTCCGGAAAGTCAAGAACCACCAATTTTTGGCATTTAAACGGGGATTTTATAATTGCTATTTTACCTTTGAATCTCATCAAGAAACACATGATTAGAACACAGAAATTGCTCTAGAGAGATCAAATATTTTCCAGAGTTTAATATTACCTTCACAAATCCGAGTTTGGAAAATTTAAGTGAGACGTTAGGATCTTGTTGTCCAAACCGCTGTGTGTCCTTCAACTTCTTACAACAAACCACTGCAATCACATAAAATATTCTCAAAACCTGAGAAAGTGAAGAATAGCTTGGAGGCGAGGAAGGTAACATTCTATACAGTACCTGTGACTTAAAGGAGGTGACCTTGAATTGAAGGAGACGACATGGATTGACAGTTTTCACTAAATGAAGATCGGTCGAAAGATAGACCAGTTTATGACGATCTCTTGTTTCAGATGATATCAAAATATTGACTTTTCTAATAAGCTGTTAAAGGGGGAAACATAAACTTTGTGCTGAAAATGATAGTTTGGTTTATTCCATCAACAAGCTAGAGCCTTAGTTAACATGCGAAGACAACAAGGGACTTCATAATTAGAACTTTAGTAATATTAGCCGGTGTACAACGATTGAAGTTCTAGATGTGACTCTAA
Source organism: Kingdonia uniflora (assembly GCA_014058105.1). Lineage (NCBI taxonomy): Eukaryota > Viridiplantae > Streptophyta > Magnoliopsida > Ranunculales > Circaeasteraceae > Kingdonia > Kingdonia uniflora. Next base: position 106,077 of record JACGCM010001986.1, read on the forward strand.
TGTATGATCTATACCTTCGTTGTATAAATAGGTAACAAACTGAATTAAAGAATAACTTCAACTATAAAGTCGGCAATTAATTTACAAATATAGGTGAATAATTAAACCATCTGTGATTTATTACTGCTGAAGAGGGAAATGCATGTGCGATATGGCACACGCAACAAGATTAGGGACTTTGTAATGCGAATGGAATGGTAGTGATGTTAACCGGTGTTCAAAGATTGGAGAACTAGATGTGCTACGACTCTAGTGTAGGAGCTATAGCTTCGTTGTATAAATAGGCGAAACTGAAACAAATACTAACTTAGCTATAAACTCTGCAATTAATTTAGCAAAGTAAAGGTAAATAATAGAAACCGTATATGATTTCTATACTATTACAGGTTTCATCCTCTAGGGTTGTAATAGCGTGTAAACACCGAAGAAAGTTTGTGCCAATGTAAGCAACAGCAACACTACCAGCAGCAAAAAACGAGAGGATCGCCCATAGGTTGTTGAAGTAGTTATGCATTAATGTGGCACGCGAAGCCAAGCATTCCACCTGTGGTTGTAGTATCTATTCATTAATATCGAACACTACCTCAGTATCGCTCCCAAGCCAGTGCTCAATGATTCCATGGTAATGGAGATGCCCTACATCTTCGGGCGAGTTTATCAAATTATCCATGAAAGTGATGTATGAAGATATGCAGTTACCTCAATCAAGATGGCATTGTTCGAACGTAATCATGTTGAGTAAAAGTGACTTGGTTCCGTCATGGACTAAAAGCCGAGGAATATGGAGAACTCCATTCTCAAATTTGATATCCCAAAACCGATCTGTTTTCCTCTTCTTGAACTTGATTCCAGTTTCCCTCAGTTCAGTCACACAGTGGATCAGTTGTTGCGCGCCTGCACTTATGTGCGGCTCGAACAGTATGCGACCAATGTCTGATCCAATTTCTTCCTGAGAAGACTTTGGCGGAAGATATCCATGTAGTGAAGCCCACTTTGAGCAGTTCTTCAGAGGTCAAAAGTGGTTTCAAGTCCAAATGATTCTCCAACTTATCCCAGTCCCTCTTCGTTAAGGGCTCATCTGTTAGTACTAGTGGATCGAAGAATCGGATATCGAGATTAGCAACAAGGCCTAATGTGTTGTCCCACTCTCCAAATTGAAGATTCGAGAGGTAGTTCAAGATAAAAAGTGGTATTTGATTCTCCAGCATTATCATATCCCGCTCTTAATACGTTGGAGTATATAGTGTGTCTACACATATACTCCTTCTTTAGTCCCACATTGGTTAGTAATTGAAATAGTGTAGTGACCCCTCTTCTGTAAAGAGTAGGGCTGTACAAAAAAACCCGACTCGAACCGAACCGGCCGGTTCGGTCTGGTTTATTGATCTGCCGGTTCGGTTTCGGTTTTAGTTCTTAAAACCCGAATATAATCGGTTCGGGTTCGGGTTCATTTTTTGATTTGGTTCAAAACCCGAACCCGAACCGATTAGTTTTATATTAGGTGTTCTTTTATTAGGTTTGGAAGAGTGAAGTTCATTTCATTCAAAACATTTGGTCTCTGAGGCTGAGCCGACTCTGAGGCGCCTCTGCGATTTTGGTCCTCTAATCTCCACTTCTCTGATTTTGGTCTTCTAATCTCCACTTCTCTGATTTTGGTAACTGATTTTGCTCTGAAACTCTTAAAGCAGTGAATTCGTCTCTGGAACTTTGGTCCTCTAATCTTCACTCTGATTTTGGTCCTCTAATCTCCGGCTATGATTTTGGTCATCTAAACTTTGGTCATCATCTCTGAAACTGAAAGCAGTGAATTTGTCATCATAAACTTTGGTCATCATCTCTTAAACTTTGGTCATAATCTCTGAAAGTCTGAAACATCTCCAGCTATGAATTCGTCATCATCTCCGGCTATGAATTCGTCTACAACTCCAGCT
>JACGCM010000353.1:0-12737 GCA_014058105.1 Kingdonia uniflora
ACAATTCTAGAGAAACCACAAAGCTTTCAAAGAACTGCAACAAGAAGGAAAAGCTTAGCTCTCTCCTCTGCATTTGACAAGTTCTGTTGCAGAAGTCTGTTTGAGCTCTGGTTTTGTTTAGATGAGTGTTTTGGCTTAGTGTTCAGGCTCTTTCGTTCGTTCTCATGTTTAATTACTAACCAGTTGTGTCAAAGAAGTGATGATACTTGAATGACGCGAGCTGTTCCTGGCTGCATCAAGTCTCCTGTTCTCATCTCTCTGTCATGAGCATAAGCCAACTACAACTTTGTCGTGCCCTATGAAAGATTAAACATCCTTACTCAAATAGTCCTTCTCTTCCCACTACTCCCAAATCCTCTCTCCTCTACAGAACCCCCTTCGCTTAACCTTTCCCCAGTTTGGGGTACATTGTAAAGAAAAAAAAGGCTTCCAACCTTTCCCTAGTTAATGACTTTCTGCTAATCTGAATGAAATGTTATCTTCCAAAGATTTCAAGATAAGTTCTTAATTAAGCTATGTGTAGGGACATGATATCTTAGACTATGATCAGGCTTGTCCCTCAAGAACTAATAACTAGAACTACTGGACAAGCTTGACCTACAATGCTAGACGAACCCAAATAAGTATGTACATATCTGAGCTTATCCTAAGGAGTTCCCGAGCAAAATAGAACATTTAGGTTTTTAATTGCACACAAATAATATGGACAAATCACTCACTTTATTAGGAAAATCTACAAGCTCAAATAACACCAAAAAGAAAAAGAAAAAGAAAAAAAAAGGGGCACAACCCTCTAATTATAACATACTAACCATAATATTAATCCAAAGAGAGACAACTCAGTCCTCATACATGAATGAATAGGCATCATAAACAGACTTGTAAGAAAAATCCAAATATGTCTATCAACATTTCGGTGTAAACCATATTTGTGAAGAAATTGGAAATCGGTCTTCAACAATGATCTTATTGGTCTTATCCTTGAAATTGTATATTCCCATTTTATAAACTTTTTTTGGTTTCTTTTGATCATTCATCCACTTTGCGTAGTTTTCATCAGCCCAATAGACACAGTTTCTTTTGAGTTCAGGATATTTCTTAGATGCTACGAGAGTTATGGAAGGATTAGCGCCAAGAAATATAGCATACTAACCACAACCGGACAGCATCTTCCAATCCTTCGTAAGGAAGTTCATTTTGTAGATTAAAAATCCCATTTTAAGCCAATCTCCAGGATAAGAATAACGATAGCCATTATTACCACCTCGTACAACCATGTGAAGAGCCCCTGATATATTGATAAGATAGAAGTCAGACTCGATTTTTGCCATGCAACCATGGTAAATTTCCTCGATGCTTCGGCGATTAACATCGCAAGCATATAGAGAGGCCCCGTCATCAAGAGCATAGAACTTATCTTCAATGTGAATAACATCTGTAAGATAAACTATGCATTGGAATTCTTAAATAGGTCCAAGATTTGTCTCCGTGTCGAACAATACCAAGCTCATATAACCCGTGCGAAATTATCATAACAATGTAGTTATCTTCAGTGATTGATGATAAACCCGGCGAGAGAAATAACATAGCTCTGGCAATCTCCCTTGAAGTCTTGGGAAGTTGAATCTTGGCATGGGTTATCGGATTTAATAAATAAATATCGTCTGCATCACCTCTAACAATCAACCACCAATAAGCAGAACCCCAACACTCTTTTCCATAAGCGTCAGGCAAGACGGGACATGGAATTTGGGGATTGACACCAACATTATTTCTTATGGTCTCAAAAATCCTGTTCCCTTCCTCCACATTATCATGAATAGTATTAGGCGCTTGTTCGCAATCTGTACCTGGGGACAAATAGTGATCGTCTAGGAATTCTCCACGTGGTTGATCTGCGTAGATCATCCTTGGAGTATAGTTGATTCTTCAATTTTATTGCAGAGTATTCAAAGGCGTAACTCTTGGTAAACATTTTTTTTTGAGGATTTAATGTTTTTGTCCAATTTATTTATTGATTGTTGCATCTAAGAGGGTTATACTTCAAAGTTAGCGGTCTTCTATCATCGTGACTATTATAAAAAATCTTCTCTTTAAAAATTTCGCATCATACAACATTTACAGCAAAAAATGTTCGAACAAAATGCAACCATAAAATCTGTATCCCTTGGTTGCACCCTTGCCCAATATATATAAGACGTTTTGGATAACCTTTAACAAATACAAGCTTTGCCGGCAACACTGTAACGACCAAACCAATAGGAACAATCTTTGCAATGTACGTAGTGTTTGTTGTTCCTATATTTGTCACAGTTCTGATAACCGTTCAGTGTCCATTGAGAATGGCAATGGAGATAGAAGGGTAGTTCAAATCGAGTATTAGGTCCTCGGACGATCCACTCAGACAACTGAAGGTTGGTACCCGTTATCGTCAGTATAATTTTTTTTATCCGTAAAAACAAGAAAGTATAAGTAATCTGTTTTTCCTGTTTCGTAAACTAGTCTTGGACAAACCATTAGTATATACGGTGGAATAAGCCAAGAAGAAATGTTATATTGTCAGATGTGTAATATTTTCATCAGTGGATAATTTCTTAGAAATTTGGGGCTGATTATTTTGTATGCATTGAACCAATTGATGGTTATGCTTCATGACATAGGGGTTGATTATGATTGAAATATAACTCTGAATTTCTTTACATTATTTTGATTACAGTACATATCTAGTTGTTCACCTATAAAAACCCTCCTTTTAGCATTTCTGAAGTCCTATCACAAGGCTTTAAACTCTGTGGAATCGTTCTTTTCAATTTCCTCCACCATCCCAATTCGTCAAATCCGTTTCTTCAAGCATGCAGTGATGACAACATAACATAAAGACGCATGGAATCTGATTATGATTGAAATGAAGGGAAGAGAATTACATATGGTAATAACTCACACAAAAGCTGTTGTTAGGTGGTTGTTCCTAACTCACGATTTAGTCATTTATAAGAGCATACAAATCATATATTTTTCAATTAGCTAGATGCAATGCAAATCGAATGAATTTCATGGATGTCCAAACATTTTGAGTTGCTTTTCTACCAAATATGAGATTTTAAAAATATAAGAAATGTATGTCCAAACTATGGAGTTTTTTGAACGATTTTCGAGAGGGGGAAAACTTTGCAAGCTTCTCATGATAATTTGCAAATATCATTTACGCCTACGAAAAATCAAAATTTTTTACTCCATGCTTCTACCCTACAGACATAAGGAAGAAAATAAATAAAATAATAATGAAATTTTGGAATAAAGAAAGAAAGAAAAAAAGACAAATTATCACATGGAGTGAACATTATTTCTTGACCTTTTATACTAAAGCAGTTTGTTACTTGCATTATAAGGTTTCTATGATACCTTCTTCAAAGTGATATACAAAAGTAGTCTGGGATGAAGTACTTCATGTTTAACACCATTGATTGTCCTCGAAGGGAACTATAAACCCGTTAAACGGGAAACACGGGATGAGTGTAGTCTCCCTAGTCTACTCTAGGGCGTAGACGATCATCATCGTCATTAAAAAATGAAATGCTTCTAGCTTAAGTATGTTTTATTTTGAGTATGAAAGTATAGGTTATAATAATTATAGAGATTCAAAAAAGCTTTTAGCATCAAATTTCTTTGTTCACACTACAAATATTTGGACTTCTTAGTTAGTCCTTCATTTCCATCTTCTTCTCTCATGGTCGGTCATGGGGTCTCTCTTACAACACCTCTTCATCACTGTCTCATGTCTTCTTCTTCTCCAAACCCTTGAAACTTCTGCAAATCAAACACCAAAGGTAAACAATATCGTCTATGTGTTCGTACATGTGCATGTGTGCGAGTGAGCGATTGTCTATTAATCTACTTATGCGTTTGCCCGTATTATGTATGGGCGAGTTAGTACATTTATTTTCTTGCATTTCAATCATCATTTACTCTCATTTCGTTTTCGTTTTTGTTTTTGTTTTCTAAATTGTAGTCTTATGTTGTGTATATGGGGAGCTCTATATCAAGTATCGGAGAATTTGCAGAATTAGATCATTTGAGATTGTTGTCTACAATTATACCAAGGTAACGAACATTATAACGGTAAAAAAAGGTCTCGATAATGATAATAGGCCAATAATGGTAAAAAAAAAGGTCTCGATAATGATAATAAAAGACTTACATATTCAATTTCCTCCTCCATCCTAATTCGTCAAATCCGTTTCTTCAAGCATGCAGTGATGACAACATAACATAAAGACGCATGGAAGCTGATTAGGATTGAAATGAAGGAAAGAGATTTAGATATGGTAATATCTCACACAAAAGCTGTTGTTAGGTGGTTGTTCCTAACTCACGATTTATTCATTCACAAGAGCATACGAATCATAAACTATTTCAATTAGCTAGATACAATGCAAATCAAATGAATTTCATGGATGTCCAATCATTTTTGAGTTGCTTTTCTGCTGCCAAATATGAGATTTTAAAAACATAAGAAATGTATGTCAAAACTATGGAGTTTTTTGAACGATTTTCGAGAGGGGGAAAACCTTGCAAGCTTCTCATGTTAATTTGCAAATGTCATTTACGCCTACGAAAAATTGGAAAATTTTACTCCATGCTCCTACCCTACATATATGAAATCTTGGAATAAAGAAAAAATATATGAAATTTTGGAATAAAGAAAAAAAAGAGAGACAAATTATCACATGGAGTGAACATTATTTCTTGACCTTTTATACTAAAGCAGTTTGTTACTTGCATTATAAGGTTTCTATGATACCTTCTTCAAAGTGATATACAAAAAGTAGTCTGGGATGAAGTACTTCATGTTTAACACCATTGATTGTCCTCGAAGGGAACTATAAACCCGTTAAACGGGAAACACGGGATGAGTGTAGTCTCCCTAGTCTACTCTAGGGCGTAGACGATCATCATCGTCATTAAAAAATGAAATGCTTCGAATAAAAGTTGTGCATTGTTAAAAAATCATACTGAGGAAAAATATTCGAATAAACAAAATTTCTATTCGAATAGAAGTTGAGCTAAAAAAAATCAACTGGGGAAAAAAATTCGAATAAAATGATAAATCTATTCGAATAAAATTGCGCTGAGGCAAAATATTCGAATAGAAAATTTTTATTCGAACAGTTTTTTTTTTCTTTTCTCTTCAATAGACACATAAACGAAATGGAACACAATAGGAAAAACAACAAACTCGAAGGAATAATAAAATAATAAGTAAGTAATACTCCCCCTGTCTACTCTAGATCAGAGACTAATCACAGGCTATATGAATATCAGATAGGAAATCATTCAATAGAAAATTAATACATAATAAGTATTTACTCAAAGTGTGTGTGCGCGCAGTCAACGTAAAACAATACCATGCATTCAACAGGCCCAACATCTAGAGATAAGACACTATAAAGAAAGTTGTTTCAACTTAGGCCTCTCATCGGTGGTCACTCGAAATCACTGAGAATTAACTAGCTAACACTCTGTGTGAAATATGAATATTAATAATATGCATAAAAAGACTCATATTTCGTCAAATAAGCAGCGCACTGTGACCTGGAAGATCTCATGGACATGAAATCAATTATCATTAATGGTGTCAAGTTAATTAATATAGACTCCATATCTCTCATCTCCACTAATCTAACTGTCATAAACTCAAGATCAAACAGGTCTTGAAAATGTTATAATATAGGCACGGGTAGGCATATGACGGAGTAGGTGTTTTGTTGGCATTCTGAGACTACAGTTACACTCTTTTCATTTCTTCCTTCAAAAAGAGTTCACCAATTGACATTCTTCCTCTTTAAGGAGTACACATATATCAGAACAACTTCTTCCCCTACTTCTTGCCCTTTTTTCTTTTCTTTTCTCGTTCCTTTTTTTTAAGACCCAAAGTTACATACTATCAAAGATATGGGGGAATACAATATATTCTTTCATTCAGCTTTTCTAACCCCCCCCCCCTTATATTGTTTTACTGAAAAGTCTCAGAACAAACGGGTAAATGAATAAAGGATTTGGGTAGAAAAATGAAAGACTTATTTTCAGGCACAAAGGGGTACAAGTGAATAAAAATAGGGTTATGAAGAACGAAGGCCAAAAAATGTGTAGCAATAAAAAGCCTATTATCATATCTTCGGTCTCACATAGTATTTTTCATCTCAAATCAAGTATAGGGAATGTTCTATTTGACTAACTTGAACTTGAAGTTACCATTTGACAATTGAGTAAAAAAATAAAATGAAATCAGAAATAATAAAATCAAATAGAGGAGTAAATTTCATAACACTCGAAGCTCATAAATAAGGTCAGATCCTCACATAACATTAGGTACAAAGTCTCAACATGTATCCTAAAGTATAATATCAATGAGTGCCTATCTATCTAAGCATGCGATAGTTAACTTCCGTGAGAGATATCAAATCAAAGTAAATACTATATTGAACTGTTCTAACATTAAATTAGAAAACGTATCTGACCAAGCATATATCACTGTGATAATCTAACAAAATAGTATAAAGAGGAAGTAAAAGATATACCTAATCAATAGAGCAGACACCAATTGACCATCTCAGAAGCTCAAACCTCATAGCATCTAACGGCTTAGTGAATAAATCTGCTAACTGACTTTCTGTAGGAACATACTCAACATTGACTATCTTGTGCTCAACAAGATCACAAATGAAGTGGAATCGAATGTCGATGTGCTTGGTTATGGAATGTTGTTCAAGATTCTCAGAGATATTGATCGCACTCGAATTATCATAAAAAACTGGCATCGTCCCATGGACTATTCCTTTGTCATGCACCATCTGTTTTATCCAAATCAATTGAGTGCAACAACTGCCCGCAGCAATATACTCCGCTTATGCTGCAGATTGAAAAATATAATTTTGCTTCTTGCTCTGCCAGGCCACAAGATTATTTCCAATATAATAACATCCACCAGAAGTACTCTTCCTATCATCTGCATTACCTGCCCAATCTGCATCGGAATACCCAATAACCTCGGAGGTTGTGTCATGTGAATTCCATAAGCCAAAATCAGAAGTCCCACATACATAACGAATAATACGCTTAACAACCTATAAATTGGACTCTTTCAGACTACCTTGATAACGAGCACAAATACATACACTAAACATAATATCAGGATGAGTAGCAGTAAGATTAAGTAGACTACCTATCATACTTCTATACATCTTTTGATCAACATCCTTACCTGTCGATTCCTTACTTAACTTTATAGTGGTACTCATGGGTGTCCTGAAATATTTTGCAGAAGAGAGACCAAATTTCTTCACAAGATCCTTGGCATACGTGGATTGAGAAACAACATTCTTTTCTCCACTTGACGTGTTTGAAGACCTAAGAAATAAGTTAGTTCCCTAACCATGCTCATCTCAAATTTACTTTTCATTAAAGTTGTAAAAGAAGTGGTTAGTGAACTCGAAGTAGAGCCAAACATAATATCATCTATATATACCTGTGCAACAAGCATCGCGTCTCCCTTATGTTGGATAAATAACATTTTATCATCTCCCCCTCGAATAAATCCCTTAGCTAAGAGAAAATTGGAGAGTCGTTCATACCATGCTCAAGGAGCCTGCTTCAGACCGTAAAGAGCCTTCTTCAAGTAGAATACGTGATATGGATGATGAGGATCCTCAAACTCTTTTAGTTGGGCCGCGTACACCTCTTCCTCTAAGAGCCCATTCAAAAAAGTACTCTTCACATCCATCTGATGTAACTTGAACTTTTGATTGCAAGCAAGGGCAAGCAGTAGGTAAAAAGACTCAAGCCTTGCAGTAGGAGCAAACGTTTCAGCAACATCAACCCCTTTTACTTGATTGTACCCTTGAGCGACCAATCTAGCTTTGTTTCGAATTACATTCCCAAGATCGTCATATTTGTTCTTATAAACCCATTTAGTTCCAATGATATTTGTACTTGAAGGACGTGGAACCAAATCCCAAACATCTTGACGTCGAAATTGGTGAAGCTCATCTTGTATTGTATGTAGCCAATATTCATCTGAAAGTGTTTCCTTTACCGTTGTTGGTTCGATCACAGAAACATAACAAACACAGTGCACCATCTCATGGTATTGGCTCCTAGTCTGAACCCGAGAGGTAGCATCCCTAATAATATCGGCATGTGAGTGATCCTTATGAACTTGATGGCATCCGTTTGTGGTACACTTAGGGCGGGAGGGAGTGGTAGAGCTGGAAGTGATGGAGTAGGCAAAGGAGAACCAACCTTTGATGTAGGACTCGATGCAAGAATATCACTGGTAGATGTTTCTGGATTTTTCGTTGTACTATCATCTTCTCTCACATCTGCAGAACCAATGGTACAAGTATCATCAACAACCACATTACAAGACTCCATCATCACATTGGTCCTCAAATTGTAGACTCGAAAAGCTCTACTATTTGTTGAGTAGCCCAATATAATACCTTCATCACCCCGAGAGTCAAATTTTCTAATGTTCTCCCGATCTCTAAAGATGAATCATTTACTCCCAAAAGCCCGAAAGTAGTTGACATTCGGCTTCTTTCCAAACCATAGTTCATAGGGCGTATTTAAAGTAAGTGGACGTAGGTACACTCTATTAATAGTATAACACGCAGTATGAATGGCCTCCCCCCCAAAATGTGTTGGAAGATCCTTGCTGTGAAGTAAAACTCGTCCCATTTCTTAAAAAATTCTATTCTTTCTTTCTGCAATCCCATTTTGTTGTGAAGTGATTGGAGCAGAAAATTCATGTTTAATTCCATTAGAAGTACAATACTCAATCACCCCAATATCCTTAAACTCTCCTCCACGATCACTTTGAATTTTATCAATAGAACAATCTCTCTCATTTTGGATTCAAAGTGATATACTACGGAATTCTTCTAAAGTATTAGACTTCTCTCTCAAAAGCGCTATCCATGTATAACGAGAAAAATCATTCACCATTACCAAAATATACCTTTTACCTCCCAAGGATGCCGTTCTCATAGGACCCATCAAGTCCATGTATATTAGCTCAAGAATCTGAGTTGTAGCAATATTGTTGGACTTCTTGTGAGAGCTCTTTATTTTGCTTGCCAATTTGATAAGGACCGCACACCACGTTGCTCAATCTTCCCAACTTTGGAACTCCCCGAATAAGTTCTTTACTTGTAATCTTGAACAAATCATTAAAGTTTATATGTCCCAACTTTTGATGCCATAAGTCCACATCATTCAGTTTTGCTTTGTTACTTAGTATAGCTTCTTGTTGAATAACATAATAGTTATTAGCGGTTCTAGCAGCATGCATCACACGTTGTCCTTAAGAGCTCAAAACATCATATCCACCTTTGGAAAATGTAACAGTGTGATCTGTATCGCATAGTTGACTGACACTAAGAAGATTTGCCTTCAGCCCCTTAACCAGGAGAATATTATCAATTGCTGGAGTACCAAGTCCTTTGGCCTTTCCCTTTCCTACCACAAGAGATATGCTCCCATCACCAAAAGTAACATCACCTCCCTGAATATCCTCTAGGTGACTCAGCTTGGACTCATCACCAGTCATATGACGAGAACACACACTATCCATATACCATTGAACTGACTTGAAAGCATTCAGAGCAGTTAGTGCAACATTGCACCTTATCTGAGGTGCCAAATCTAGCTTTCGTACCCAAATGCTTCGAAGAGTTCTTCGACCTGTAGTTTTCTGTGCAAAATATCTAGACATATTCTCACTTTTCTCATTAGTAGAAATCACATTAGAATTATATTTATATCCATTGAAAGAGCAAGCATGTGGTTGATAAAGTCCAACAAATCTGCAGTAAGATGCAATATGTCCCTTTCGACCACATAAACTGTAATAATAAATTTGAGAGTAAGAAGCCCGTTTGGTGTGATTACGAGTAGTGGATATCATGTTATATTTGGGCACCAAAGTAGGAGCAATTGCTTTCACAAACTTAGTGATTTGAGGAGTCTTGGCATTAGGAAGAGGTTCCTTATATCATAGACCCCTTTTATCACTATCTGTCTTTCCCATACATAACATTTTATCAATGTTCATGGCCCCATGACTGAACTTCTCAAGTTTCTGCTGAGATAGAACTACGACAAGCTTGGCCGAATGAAGTTCGTCCAAAGTTGATTTCATTTTCTCTTTTGCATCATTAACTTCTTTTTCCAAAAGCAAAACTTTGTCATGAAGGCCTTGTTTCTCATTCTCAAGTGCCTCTATCTTGTGACTTGTATTCTCTGTTGTGTTTTTAAGATCGCACTTAAGTGTATTAACTTGGTCTTTTAAGACTTTGTTCAATTTACCTAGTTACATACACTTGAAGAGATCATACAAGTCCTCAAGATTCGGGTCCTCAAAGTCGTTTTGTTCTTGATTACTCTAATTTTCATCAGAATTTTCAAGTTTAAAAATATCAAAGTTATTATTGCCACAATTAAAGACCGTAGGATATGCATAATAATTTCTGGTATCAACTACTTGGGGATGATTCTCATTGTTATCATGTTCATCATCACTGTCATCCCAAGTAACACTGATATTCATAGCTTTATGATTTGTTCCAGATTTTTTAATAGGACAACTATGGGCATAATGACCAAACTTGTGATATTATAATATTCAACTTGACTAAGGTCAGTATCACTGTTGGTCTGCCAGTTATAAGTTTTGACCCGATCATGAGGTCGTGGTTTATAGTTCATTGATTGCCCTTATTTTTGTTCTTGTTTTTGAAACTGATGTTTCTTCAAGATTTTTTCAAATTGTTGACTAATAAGAGCAATTGATGAATCTATATCCGAACCTTCATCATCGCCTGAGATATATGAGTGATCAACCTCTTTGGAACCCTTGGAAGAAGAAGAGTAAGATGAAGACTTGAAAACAACACTCTTATTCTTCTCAGGGTTTTCCATTCTTATCTCAAGTTCAAAAGTTCGTAATTTTCTAGCTAATGTATCGGGTTTCATTTTTTAAGATCTTGAGCTTCCTCGATAGCATCACGTCTGGATCTAAAGCTCTTAGGAAGAGACCTTAAGATTTTGCAAATAATTTGAACATCAGAGTACGCTGCTCCTAATGCGGCACTAGTGTTTATAATATGACTTAGTCTCGCATAGAACTCGTCAAAAGGTTCGTTTTCATTCATTCTGATATTCTTAATTGTAAAGTAAGCATTTGAAGCTTACTTTCTTTGATTGTATCATCGCCTTTATGAGTTCAAACTAGGATGTCCTAAGCTTCTTTAGAAGTGGTACATGCAGAGATATGTCAAAACTTACTTCGACTCACAACCATAAAGATCGTATTTAGGCCTTTAGAATTATAACCAACAGTATCATTTTTTTCTCTTGACCATTGGTTCCTAGGTTTAAGGACCTCAATAGTACTCCCTGGTTGACCTTGCATCATAGTAGGGGATATCCCATCCTCAACAACAATCCATTCATCTTCTCCGATTGATTGTAAGTATGCAATCATTCAGACTTTCCAGTATGGGTATTCTGTGCCATCAAAGGCTGGAGGGCGATTTATGGGACCTCCAAACTTCTTGGAACTCTCTCTCTCCATACGAAGCGATTTTTCTTGGCACAATCTCTCCTTTTGATCTTCATTACATTGCTTATGATTTCTTGACCAAATTCAACCCTCAAAGTTCCTCTAATTGCTTTAATTTCATTCTTTAGGGTTGAATTGATGCCCTAATACACTGCTGCTATGAAATTAGGGTAATTTTCCTTGCTTTCTCTCGAACCATTGGTTGGTTTTTTCACTTTCTCTCCTTGTCTCCACCTATTTCGACTTGTATTATGTGGGTTGCTTGGGGAGGATTGTTGCTGGTTTAATTTTGGTTTAAGAAATTGGGAGTTCTGTTAAAATTGGAAGTGGTTTGATCTTGATGAAGTTGGTTGTTGGTTATGCCTGGTAATTAATTGTTTTGTGTATATTGGCTTCAATTGGTTGTTGAAAGTAGTGCTACAAAACTCCGCTTGTTGGTTGAACTATTGATTTGGTTTATTACTGCGAAAAAGTGTGTTTATTTGGATTGTGAAGTACAAGTAGGAAGTGGGAGTTGTGTGCTTGTTTATTGGGGTTCCCCTGCTTAACCGTGTGGGTTGAGTTGGGGAAATTGGTAATTTTCTTGCAGGTTATGTGAAGAGATTGTTGGGGTTTGTGCTTGATATTGTTTACAGAGGATTCTATATATACTGTACTGTCTGCTATGAAAGGGTTAAACGCCCTCAGGAGGGGTCTCCTATTTCCAATTTGAGCAGTACGGCAAAACGGGGACGGACGACTCGAGGTACTAGGACGGGTCCTCGTTACACTAACCCTCTAGGCTCTCGACGAGGAGGAGCTAGTAGAGCTGGGGAATCTGGTGTATGAGTACGAGTTCCTAATCTTCCCCATTGGTCAACCTTGAAATCAGGGTTTAAGTTTCGAGGATATCAGAAAGAGGTAACTCTAGATAGGGAGGAGCTGCGTATGAAATTTCCAGACATCTCCATGATTTTTGATATTTTGCTATACATGGTTGGACTGGGATTATAGAACCTCAGCTGCCCTGCTACCTCGATTGATGTGACTCTTTTATGCTTCTCTCTACGTTGTGCAAGACATAGGAATTGACATGACGTTCAGGTCTCCATAGATGGGTCTGAGTTCATATAGATTC
>JACGCM010002305.1:0-88705 GCA_014058105.1 Kingdonia uniflora
AAGTGAACTCATCAATGTAGAAGAGCTCAAAGAAAGAAAAAGAAGACAAAAACAAGTAAAAGCTAAAGGCAGCTTCATCCTACTAACAAGAATGAACTGCAGTACTATGATAATATTCTTCAGATCCTTACAAAGGAGCTAAGGATGAACATTTTCCAGATCCTCAGTGGATGATGATATGAAACAACAACTCATCTGTACGTCCCATGCATACCCCACCCAGCTATCATAACCATCAAGAGACTTACTTCCTAACAAACTCATCGCCATTAGCATCCTAGTCAATCAGAGCTTGCAAGTCACTAGGAATGCTACTAGGAGAAAGAATGTTTCACCCTTACAACTGATAAGCAGCTAACCAATGAGCACCACTCTTTGCTTCCTTATAATTGTGTTGGATAGAGAACTCTTCAAACAATGACTGCATCTCATTAACGGAGTTATATAAGGCAAGCAGTACCATGGTGGTCTTTCTTTCTTCAGGTTTATGTAGTCAACAAGCAAGCTGAGTTAGTTGTAACTTTCAGTTTTGGAAACCCATTGTGTGAAGCATGGTACATACCTCGACTTAGAGCATTAAATTCATGGTAGATTACGCTTCTTTCGATCTGCTTGCCTGTATATCCTAGCACATAAGTACCCATGTGGTCTCTGTATATGCCTCCCAAACCACTGTTGTAGTTGCTATGTTAACATCAGTTCACCAGGTTCTGGGGGGATCCATTTGCACTTGATAACTTTCTTACTCCTAGGCTTTGAGTGTGTATTCCAAAGTGTACAGAGCTTAACAACTGCTGCAATATCCTCTTTATCTCCAAACATTAGCTTAATTCTAATGGAAGTTCATTGAATATAGTTGTGATTGCAGACTTCAGATTGAGAAGCTTATTCTCAAATGCTTAAGGTTCCTCTCCATCCATCTATAAGAGATCATAGTAAAGAGAGCAGCTTTCAAAATCCTTGTAGTTGTACTACAACTATTGAGAGTTAATAACCAGTTCATCTCATCTTCAAGAGATCCTTCAGTTCTGTTTATGTTGCATCTGTTCAGAGTTTTACTCCAGATTTCCTTGGCAAAGATGCAGTCCATGAACAGATGTGTTTCATTCTCCCTGATCTTCCACAAATGTAACAGAAGGCTTGAGTAAGAACTCTCATTTGTATTAATCTATTCTGCGTTCTTAGGCTACCATTGCAGGCCCTCTAGGAAGTAAAACTGCATCTAGGAGTGCTAACTTTGTTCCATGGGATAGTGTGCCAATTAACTTCTGCTTTCTTCTTCCTTAGAGCTTCATAGGTTGCAGGTAATGTAAATCTTCCATCGGATGTTAGTGTCCAGACAATTTTATCTTCCAAGTCTCCTATAATCTCAATTCCTCTCATGGGTAAGAGAATACTATCACTGAGCATGAAAGAGATGTGTTAAGGAATGTTCCATGCTCCATCTCTAATAATAGTATTTAATTTGGCTTCTTTGTAAAGGGTAGAGTCATATCTGAACTGCTGACCAAATCTTTCAATTAGTATACCATCTGGGTGCCAGGGATCCTTCCAGAAGTAGGTGTCTTCCCCATTGCCAAGAAGATGCCTTACTTGCTTCTGAGCTTCAGTCCTTGCTCCAAGGAGCTTCCTACAAACCCAAGAGCATGTGGATGGGATAGCTAGCTCCCAAAAATTCCTTCCTTTGATCAGGTTGTTGTTGACCCAGCTCACCCAACCGTGATCCAACCTTTCAAACGAGTTGCTGGCGGCCAAGATTCTCAGAATTGTGATCTAAACCATCGGGGAGGTGCAAAATCCGCACCGTTCTAAAATACAAAGAGGGAGTATTGCGATTAATTTGGTAACTATCATTGAGGGTTGTCGGTCAAAAAGAAACTCTAGAAAACAATCCAACCTCTCAAACGAGATCATGGCTGATTTGGGGTCTGCCTTAACCCCAGCTTACACTTCAAAAAAAAAAAAAACGAGATCATGGTAGCCAAGCTTCTCAGAAATATGATCTAAAGCAACGGAGTGGTACGAAATCTGTACTGGTCAGAAATTCATACTGGGATTACTGCGATTCATTTGGAAATTATCTTAACGTATTGTCTGTCGAATAGAAACTCTTAACCGCGATCCAACCTCTGAAACGAGTTGCTGGTGGCTAAGCTTATCAGAATTGTGATCTAAACCATCGGGGAGGTGCAAAATCCGTATTGTTCAAAAATTGAAATTGGAGTATTTCGATTCATTTCCAAACGTGTTGTCGGCCGAAAAAAGGCTTTTAACAGTGATCCAACCTCTCAAACGTGTTGTCGGTAGCCAAGTTTAATTAAATTGTGATCTAAACCATCAGGGAGGTACGAAATCTGTACCGTTCAAAAAATCAAACTACGAGTTTTGGGAATTATTTGGTAACTATCCCATAGTATTGTCGGTCAAAATGAAACTCTAAAAAAAATTCAACCTCTCAAACGCGTTGTTGGTAGCCAGGCTTTTAAAAATTACGATCGAAAGCAACGGAGTGGTGCAAAATCCGTTCCGGTCAAAGCTTCACATCGGGAATATTGCGATTAATTTAGTAGCTATCCTAGAGGGCTTTCGATCGAAAGGAAACTTTTGAAAATGATCCAACCTCTCAAACGAGTTTAAAGTATCCAAGCTTCTCAGAAATGCGATCTAAAGCAACGGAGAGGTGCGAAATCCGTAATGGTAAAAAATGCCTGTCGGTCGAAAAGAAACTCTTGAAAATGATCCAACCCCTCAAGCAAGTTCACGATATCCAAGCTTATCCGAAATATGATCTAAAGCATTGGAGAGGTGTGAAATTCATATCGGTCAAAAATTAAATCCGGCAGTAATGCGATTCATTTGGTAACTGTCCTGGCCTTCGTTCGGCCGAAAAGAAACTCTTAACCTTGATCCAACCTCCGAAATGAGTTATCGGTAGCCAAGCGTGTTAGAATTACGATCTAGGTGTGTGGTTAGGTAACGTAATTGTCAATGTTTTGGCTTTATTCATTGTCAAAATTGTTGTGCGACTGATGATTTTTGTTTGTACTGCTTTGAAGTAGATTGATAGGAAATTAGAAGTACAATAGCAACTGTACAATATCAGGAGGTATTTCTTCGGTAGAATCGGCAATCTTGTCATCGATTAAAAGAAAGTGGGCACTATATTTCAAAAGGCATTCTTAAAGGGTCGAGGGCTAAAGGGACAGAGGTTCTTGTAATCGACGGAAAGATGTCTGCGAGGAACAAACGAGCTACAGAGGTGAGCCTGCCTTTGGAGAATCCCTTACTAGCTGGGTATACGACGGAATCTGTAACGACTGCGAAAGATTCGATGTTCACGGAAATTTTGGGGAAGGGAAAAAAGAAAGGGCGGTCAGTTAAGTTATTGCTTCTTTGCTACCCCCGAAGAGGATGTCTCAAAGGTCTAACGTCGAGGAATAGGCCAAAACTAAAATTGAATAGGTACAAGCTGGATGTTGGGAAGGCGAAGGAGGTTGCCCTTCGTGATGCGAAGAAAGCTTGGAACAAGCAGGTCGAGGAGATGAGGTCCGACATGGCAAAGGATAAAAAGGATGTTTTGGCCTTACTGATTACAAATTTTGAGAATGATGTGCGGGAGAAGGTCAATTCGAGTATGGTAAAATTTTGATGATTTAGATGCGGAAGGCGAAGTTTCACAAACCCCTGAGGTTCGTAATGGGACGGAGGTTGTCGAGGATCCTGTGATGATGAATTCTGATGGTTTACGTCCTGAGGAAATAGTGGATGAGTTCGCTCCTGGTGGTTTTGCGAAGGCTGAGTCTCCCCCTGCAAACTAAATCATTGTCTTAAGAAACTTTTATTTTGATGAAAGATGTAAAGACGGTGGATGGAACCGAAACAATATTTAACTATGTTTCTTGAATACTGAAGTGTTTCTTTGTTAAAGATTTTTATGAAAGTAATTGATGCATAATTTTTGTTAAATTTATGCTAAGTCTTGATATTTGATAAGATCGATATTTATGAAATGTCATTGTAGATAGTAACAGAGTATTGCTTTGAAGCAAATATTCGTAATGATTGAAAGATGGCCATGTAATGGCAAGTATCTGGAATATTTACCAGATACTGTAATAAAAAGAATAGAACATGACATGCTTTGTTTGATAAGTAATTCGATAGTGTTTGTGGAATAATTGAATGTTAGTTTTAGCGCATACTTATCAAGTATGGATCGAGACTATGTAAAGATAGTAAAGATGTAATTGAAAGTAAAGATAGTTGTATTGGATTCGTCGAAAGTGGTTATAGTTGTCATTTGTAAAGCATTTTTTAGTTGGGCTATATTCCACGGATATTCGAGCTGTATTTCATCTTCAGTCATTAGCCAGTAAGTCCCGTTATCAGTTTTGTTACTGAACACCAATTTTCTGACAATTTGCTGGAATTCTTAGGTCGACTACTATCCTGAATTCATCGATGGACAAGGGCGCCAATGCCAAATTTTTGCTATCAAACTTTTTTTTTTAAAGCTTTCTTGAGTGTGTCATGGTACCGTCCTAAGTTTGCAATGGCCTTGTCTCGTGTTTCTTCGATCCAGTTGAGGTTGCAGAGGAGACCATGCTCATTCTCCTCATCTGTAATATTTCTTCAACCACTCGATAGATCGAGGTCTGGAGGTATGACAGCTTTGGGGCCGAAGGCCATCATTAATGGGGTACAGCCTGTGGATGTTTGAGGAGTTGTCCTGTATTCCCATCGGGCGCTTAGAAATTCATCGACCCATCTGCCTTTCTTATCGTCGAGGCGTTTGCCTAGCCTTGATTTGATGTTTGTGTTGCAGGCTTTAGCTTGTCCGTTACCCTAAGGGTAGTATGGTGTCGAAGTAGATAGTTGAATTTTGAATTTGTGGAGGAAATTAAGAACTTTACTGCTGATGAATTGTTTGCCGTTATCGGATCGTATCATGTGTGGGCAGCCAAATCTGGTTATGATTTGCTACCATCATTTTTGTCAGTGTGGCAGGGAGGAACTGCTTCGACCCAATTGGTGAAGTAGTCTGTGGCCACAAGAACAAATTTGTGATTTACTGATGCTTGGTGGAAAGGTCCAATAATATCGATTCTCCATCTTTTGAATTGCCAGAGGATATTGCTTATGCGTAAGTCGAGTGCTGGGCTTTTGTTGTCTTGAGTATGGATTTGGCATTTGTTGCAACATCTGGGAACCAACTCTTCACAGTATTGTCGCATCTTCGACCAGTATAACCCTTGAGTGAATGCACGTTGGGCCAATGATCGTCTTGAAATGTGCACAGATCCCTTCGTGAAGTTCTTTAATTTTGATTTGAGCCTATTTATGAGAGATACATTCAGTAAGAGGTCCTCCACCTATAATGCGATATAGGATTTTATCTTGAACTTTGAATCTGGGGCATTTGGCCAAGAGGGATCAGGCCTCTTCTTTGTTACTTTGGAGGATGTTGGATTTGAGGCATGCATAAAATGGTCTTCTCCAATCGTCTTCATCTTCATATTTAATAACATTGATTTGCATCGTATAGCTTATATCGAGACTCGAGTGTTCGATAATCTCGATATCCAATGTTTTCTTTTCCCTGTCTTCGAGCATTGTGGCAATGAATGCCAATGCGTTAGCGTGGCAATTTTCGGCTCGAGGGAGGTAAGAGATTGTTGCTGACTTGAATTTGCTAATTTTTTCTTCGACTAAGGCTACATAATCAACCATCTTATCTGATGTCTTGAATATCTTGTTGTAATGATTGGTGACGAGTAAGGAGTCGGCATATACAACTATTTCTTCCGCCCCAAGTATTATAGCAAGATCCAGTCTATGAAGGATAGCTTTATATTCTGTATCATTATCGGCGGCATAGAATTTAGGTCTAATAGTTTTCTCGATGCGATGATTGGATGGTGTAACGTGAATAATGCCGATTCCCGATCCTCGTGGTCCAGTATATCCATCCGTGAAGAGTCTCCATCCCGTAATCCGTGACCTGACGTCTGGATCTACAATTGAATCATCAACCATTACTTCTTCGAGTTCTTCCCAATCGGGGTCTTCAACTAGAAAATCTGCTAAGAAATCAGCTATTGTTTGTCCTTTAATTGATATTTGAGGCTCGAAGGAGATGCCATATTCATCGAGGAATACGGACCATTGCTGAACTCTTTGAGATTTTTCCTTTTTAGAAAGTACAAGTTTGAGAGGGATGAGCTTGGAAATAAGGTCGAAGTTTCTGAAAGCTGTAGACCAAGGCGAGTAGCTGTTTTTTTTTTTTTTTTGAAATATAAGCTGGGGTTAAGGCAGACCCCAACCAGCTGAATAAACAAAAAGGCTAATATTGCATCCTAGAATAGGCTTTTCCTTTTGCATCATCCTCCACAAGGGCTCGCAGACCTAGAGGAATACTGCTAGGAGAGAATACTATTTGTCCTATTACATTATGAAAGTTTGCCAAAAACAGGGCACTAGCATTAGTCTCCTTGTAATAGTGGCAGATCTTGAATTCTTCAAGTTGCTTTAGCTTTCCAACAACAGTATTTTAAACGGCAGTGCAATCCCAAGAAGGCTTCTTCTTTAGAGAGAGCATTGAAACAACACTGTTTGAGTTGCACACAATCCATAGTTTCTTGAAATTGCATGATAAAATTAAGTTCAAACAGCATCTCCTGAAGCTCAAGGTAGTCCACTAAACCACTACTCTCTTTTTCGGAATACCCAATGATAAATTCACTGTTATGATCTCTAACAAGCCCCCCATAACCCACAAGATTACTGTGGGATCCTGCTATAAATTCCTTTGTTGAGTAGCTGTTTTTCAGTTGTTGTATATCTTTTTTCAGTAGGCATGTGAGTCTTGCTGATGAAGTAAATTAGTTTTTCTACACCTTCGTCTTCCCAAATAAGGACAGAGCTCATGGAATCATCAGTTGTTGATAAGTACATTGTTAGTGTTTCGCCGTCAATAGGAGTACTCGTGATAGGAGGACTCCCTAAGTACTGTTTAAGATCTTGGAAAGCTATCATTGTTAGGAGTCTAAATGATTTCCTCGGGTTGGTTTTTGCATAGTGGAGTTGGATTTCCACGAAGGAAGTAAAGAAGTTTGCATCGATCAGATAACTTGGAGATGAACCTATGAAGAGCAGTAATCTTGCCAGCAAATTTCTGTACATCTTTTTTTGTTCGAGGAGATGGTATTGTCATGAGTGCCTTGATTTGTGCCAGATTGATTTCGATTCCCCTTTTACTAACCAGATATCCCTGAAATGTACTAGATGCAATGTTGAGTTTCATCTGGTAGGTACGAAGGATATCGAATATGGTTGTTTTTTTTGGAAGGCAAACTGGTTTTATATTGGGATCCGTAACCCTGAGTTTCTAACCCCATGAAGCCTCAAACCCGCGATCTCTCTCTAGGTGGCGAGGTACAACCACCAGTAGGCCAAGAGCCCAATGTTATATCGAATATGGTTTGGAGGTTGTTGTAGTGATTTTCACGTTTCAAGCTATTCCAGATCATATCATCGATGTGTGCTTCAATGATTGTGCCTAAATGATCTTTGAACATTTTCACGATGAGCCGTTGGTAAGTGGCTCCTGCATTCTTTTACCCAGAAAGCATTACTTTGTAAAGTAAAGACCTCTTTCTGTGACAAAAGTTGTTTTTTCCTGATCTTCTTCGGCAAGAGGAACCTGATTGTAACCAGAAGTTGCTTCCATCACTGAGAGAAGTTTGTGCCCTGCGACAAAGTCCATGAGTTGCGGGATCAGTGGGAGTGGAATGTTATCTATTGGGGTAAATTTGTTGGGTTCTGTGAAATCATCACAAACTTTAATTTTTCCCGTTTTTCTTTGGGACCGCAATTATGTTAAAAGCCTATTTTGGATACTTTGCTTTCCTGATAAATCCTACACGAAGAAGTTTGCCAATTTCCTCATTAACGGCTTCGCGAAGGCGGGGAGCTAGATTTCAACGTTTTTGTACAACTGCTTTGCTGTCTAGAAGGGGGCTGAGCTTGTGACATGCGATCAAAGGATTAATGTCGGGCATCTCTTGGAAAAACCATGCAACGATGTCGATATTTATTTAAGGAGCTAGATCACGGTTTCTTTCTCATCAGATGACAGCTTGGAGCCAATGAAGGTGTTACGCCCAGGCCCATCAAGTTCAATGGAATCTACAACCTCAGTATCATGCTACTCGAATGTGGGGGGTGTTTCCTGCCGCTGTTGCTATGCCTTGAGAAGTTTTTCTGTGAAAGAGTTGGTTGTGGTATTCTCGCACATACGTCTAACGCTTGGCTGTCTTTGATTTCGTAAACTCTGTGATCTGTTGGAACTCACAATGTTAGATAATATGTGAATGGTACTGCTTTGATCGAATGTAGCCAACTCCGCCCTAAAATTCTTAAATATTTGGATTCAACATCGATGACCACAAATTTAACGAAAGTGGTTTCAGATCCCGCTTGAACTGGCTGGGTGATTTCTCTTATGGTTGATTCTTTTGAACCGTTGAAACCTTTAATAGTTGTTGTCGAAGCTTTCAGTGAATCTTTGAGTCCCATAACTTTGATTGCCCGTCTAAACAAAACATCTGTGGTTCTTCCCGCATCGATGAGAAGTATGTATAGGTAGTCTAGTCCTACTTTGAGCATAATGACTAGAGGATCATCGTGAGGGTACTTGACATGGCTGGTGTCACAGTCCTCGAAGGTAGTATGGTACGAGCGTTTTGATTTGCTTGAGTTGGGGAGAAGTTTTGCTGATTTGTCTGAGGAAGTTATTTTACAACAAATTGTAATTCAGTCATTTTCTTTTCTTTTCTTTCCTTTCACAATTGCGATCATGTACGCCAGCTTGCCCTTGGCCTTGCTCTTGATCAACGACTTTGTTATTTGTTTCTTCTTCGAAGAACTTTTGAATGCTCTGACTACATAATTATGAAGTCTTATTGCTAATAAAAAATGATAAAAAATTCGAATGAGAGAGTTGCAGTTGTCAGTTTTGTGGCTATGCGCGATTTTTTTTTTGTTTTTTTTTTTTCAAGGCAAGCCAGTTTTATATAGGGATCCGTAGCCCTGAGTTTCCAACCCAATGAGGTTTTGAACCCACCACCTCTCTCTAGGTGGAGAGATACAACCACCACTGGGCCAAGAGCCCAATGGCTATGCACGTGATACAGACATTAAAGTTTATTAGGAATATCAGGAATTGCTTATACTACCCGATATAATTCATCTCCCTTTATCGTTGGTAAGATAGGGGAGAGAGTTGTTGTCATTGGAGGTAGAACTAGGACGGGTCTATCTGGTGTTCGGTCCCTTCTTCTAGTGTTGTCGGTGCTTCTTTCGCGTTACTTGGGTGCTTCGGTTGTGGTTGATTTTTGGGGTGGATAAAAATGTTTCACAATAATGGATGACAGAGGAGTTTTTCATCTTATCATCCTTGAATCGTTTTAATTCGATATAATTATTAACAACATCAATCATCTCTGTCACCATTTTGGGGTTGTGCAAGGTAAATTTCTTTTGAACTTTTGAGTCATTATACAGGGCTACGGTGAATACTGGAACGACAATTTTGGGATATGAATTTCCATTTTTTTGTGTTTCCTAAAAGATATGCTTGTAAAAGCTAAGGTTTCTTTTGTGCCTTGCTCGAAGAAGAACAAAAAATCTACAGTTAACTCCCGCTCCTTGCATGAGCATAATTTGACTTGAAGAGATGTTGTAAGTGGCTGAAAGTGGTATTGGAGCTTTCGGGGATAGTATGGAACAATCTGAGTGGTTCCAATTTCCGGCTCATGTTGAATAATCTACATAGCATGGGTCGAGTTTGGAGTACAATCCAACTGCGGCTTTGAAGTTTTCGGACGTGGGTGAGAGGGTCAGTGAGGGTTGTATACTGAATAATTTTTGTCATGTAGAAATTATCCAAAATGGGCATAACTTCGAGATGCGAAGAGATGGGATTCGTTTCGATTCTTGCGAAAGCAGACCTTCGACATGGGATGTTAAAGTTTATAGCTTTTATCCTGTGGTTTAGGTCGCCCAAGGTGATAAATTTTGGCAGGGAAATTGGTACGGCTATAACCTGTTGATCTAAGTCCCTGTCCTTCAGGTCCCAGTCGGTCTCTGATAGGTCATCTTTCTGGTGGTGGTGGAGTCTGATGACGCGTGCGTGTCATGGGTTGTCGATGCTGAGGATGTATGTCCGAAATGTTGAGAAACCCTATATGGGTTTTTTTAATCTGGATCGAGAAGTGCGTACTCGTTCTTCTCTTGGATGGTTCTCTCTTTGGGTTGCCCTGGAGCGATGATCACTTCGGGCCTGAGGAGGTGATGATTGACGGCCAGAAAGCTGATCATGACTTCTTTATAAATTCTCCATTTCTTTTTGATGTATTCAACTCTCTTTGTCCAAGGCCTATCTCTTTTCGTCTCTTTCGACTTGATGAGCTTGGGCGTGAATGCATTGATCTTCCAACCTCTGGACTCGGCCAAATTCCATTTGTCTCTATAGTTCGATCACTGCACAGTGTAGATCGACTGTTTGGTAACGGGTTGATTTCATGATTCCTCAGCGTACTAGAATGGCTTCGAAGATTAATGTTTATCAACATATTGTTTCTCGATCTGGGGAGGTAAGGAAATGTGTGGTATTCCCACAGACAATACCAATTGTAATGGCATGTTTTCCAGGAGGATAATCTTCACCAATACTTTTAGTAAGGATGGTGAAACAATAAGCTTAAACGAATAAGATCTTACGTGGAAACTCAGTAAAATGCTGCGCAAAACCACAACCTCGAGGAGGATTTTGATATAAAATCCAATAGTTTGCTAGTTATTAAAAAAAGTTGGGTGATAGTACAATAAGGAAGAATGAATAATCAAGTTGTGGATATGAATAATCTATTGTATGTTTGTATTTATAGTAGATACATACAGTTTATATAAAGAAATATAGTTTCCAATATCGAGGGAGTGGGTAAACTTCGCGGATTTGTAACGGCTCTTTCTTGACCAAGCACAACGACAACTTTTAGTAGGTCGAGGACTTGTGGTTGTAAACGTGGCATCTACTCGAATGCTGGGTTGTCTTTGACTATGTTACGTTGGCTTATTCTTGTCGAATCTGGGAAATATGCTACTACACAATCCTCGCATGTTGTCGGACGAAAAGAAACTTTTAAAAATGATCCAACCTCCTAAACGAGTTGCTGGTAGCAAAGATTTTAAATATTGCAATCTAAAGCAATTGAGAGGTGCGAAATCTGAACGACTCAAAAATTTAAATTGCGAGTATTGTTATTCATTTGGTATCTATCCTAGCGTGTTGTCGGTCGAAAATGAACCCTTAAAAACAAAACAACCTCTCAAACGTGTTGCCGGTAGCTTCTCAGAATTACTATATAAAGCTATGGGGAGGTACGAATTCCGTACCGGTCAAAAGTTAATACCGGGAGAATCACGATTAATTTAGGAACAATCCTAGTGTGTAGTTGGTCGAAAATAAACTCTTAAAAATGATCCAACCTTTTAAACGAGTTGTCGATAGCCAAACTTCTCAAAATTGTGATAAAAAGCAACAAAGTAGTGTGAAATCCGCACCGGCCAAAAATTCAAACCGTGAGTATTGTTATTCATTTCACAACTATCCTAGCGCGTTCTCGGTCGTAAAGAAACACCTAAAAACTCTACAACCACTCAAGCTAGTTGTCGGTAGCCAAGCTTCTCAGAATTACGACCAAAAACAAAAATGAAAGGTGCAAAATCCGTTCTGTGCAAAAATTCATACCGCGAGTATTGAAATTCATTTGATAACTATTCTAGCATGTTATTGGCCGATAAGAAACTCTTAAAACCGATGCAACCTCTAAAATGAGTTGTCGGAGCCAAGCTTACCAAAATTGTGATCTAAAGCAACGGATTGGTACAAAATCCATACCGGTCAAAAATTCAAACCGTGATTTCTTTATTCATTTGGTAACTATACTAGTGTGTTGTCGGTCAAAAATAACTCTTAAAAGCTATACAACCTCTCAAACGAGTTGTCGGTAACCAAGCTTCTAAGAATTGCGATCTAAAGCAACGGAGAGGTGTGAAATCCATACCGTTCAAATATTCATACCACGAGTATTGCGATTCATTTTGTAACTATCCTAGCATGTCGTCGGCCGAAAAGACACTCTTAAAAACGATCCAACCTATCAAATGAGTTGTCGGCTGCCAAGCTTCAAAAAATTGTGATCTAAACCGCCATAGAAGAACAATATCCTAACCGGTCAAAAATTCAAACTGGGAGTATTGCGATTAATTTGGAAACTATCCTAGCATGTTGTCTGTAAATAAAAACTCTTTAAAACGATCCAATCTCATAAACAAGTTGCAGCTAGCTAAGATTCTCAAAATTGCGATCAAAAGCAACGGAGAGGTGCAAAATACAGGTCAAAAATTTAAAAAGCGAGTTACCGGCAGCCGAGCTTCATTTGGTAACTATCATAGTGTGTTGTATGTTGAATAGGAACTCTTAAAAACTGTACAACATCTCAAACGAGTTACCGGCAGCCGAGCTTCTTATAATTACTACCTAAAGCAATGGAAAGGTGCAAAATCCGTACCGAACAAAAAGTCAAAAAGGGAGTATTACGATATATTTGTTAACTATCCTAGAGTCTTGTCGACAGAAAAGAAACTCATGAAAACGATCTAACCTCTCAAACGAGTTGCCGGTAGCGAAGCTTCTCGAAATTGTGATCTAAAGCAACGGAGAGGTGCGAAATTCGTACCGGTCAATAATTCATACCACGAGTATTGATATTCATTTAGTATCTCTAGCGTGATGTCGGTCGAAAAAGAACTCTTAAAAACTATACAACCACTCAAACGAGTTGCCGATTGCCAAACTTCTTAGAATTACGATCTAAAGCAACGGAGAGGTACGAACTCATTTCCTATCAAAAATTCAAATCGGGAGTATTGCGTATAATTTGGGAACAATCCTAGCGTGTTTTCGGTCGAAAATGAACTCTTAAAAACTATACTACAACCCATCAAACGAGTTATCAGTTGCCAATCTTCTCAGAATTACGTACAAAAGTAACAGGGAGGTGGGAAATCCATATCATACAAAAATTCAAACTGCGATTTTGAGATTAATTTGGTAACTATCCTAGCGTATTGTCGGTCGAAAAGGAACTCTTAAAGACAATGCAACCTCACAAACGAGTTGCCTGTAGCTTCAAAGAATTACTATCTAAAACAATGGAGATGTACGAATTCTATACCGGTCAAAAATTCAAACCGGGAGTGTTGTTATTCATTTGTTATCCCTAGCGTGATGTTGGTCCAAAAGGTACTCTTAAAAACTATCCTAGCATTTCGTTGGTCGAAAAAAAACTCTTAAAAAATGATCCAACCTTTCAAACGAGTTGCCGGTTGCCAGGCTTCTCAAAATTGCGATCTAAAGCAATGGAGAGGTACAAAATCCGCATAGGTCAAAAATTTAAACCGTGAGTATTGTTATTCATTTCGTAACTATCCTAGCACGCTGTCGGTCGAAAAGGAACTTTTAAAAACTATACAACAACTCAAACTAGTTGTCGGTAACCAAGAATCTCAAGATTACGACCAAAAGAGCCGGAGAGGTGCAATATCTGTAATGTTCGAAAAAAATTACCGCGAGTATTGCGATTCATTTCGTAACTATCCTAGCATGTCGTCAGTCGAAAAGAAACTCCTTTAAATAGAATCCAACCTATCAAATGAGTTGTCGGCTGCCAAACTTCACAGAATTGTGATCTAAACCATTATTGATGTGCGAAATCTGTACCAGTCAAAAAGTCAAACCGGGAGTATTGTGATTAATTTAGAAACTTTCCTAGCATATTTTCGGTAAAAAAAAACTATTAAAAATGATCAAATCTCTCAAACAAGTTGCCGGCAGCCAAGATTCTAAAAAATTGTGATCTAAAGAAACGGAGTGGTAAGAAATCCGTACAAGACAAAAATTCAAGCCGCGAGTATTGGTTTTTTATTTTTTTTGGAGTGTTAAGCTGGGGTTAAGGCAGACCCCTACCAGGTAACATAACCAACAAAAGAATTACATCCTATCATACTCAAGGCATGCAAGCCACTAGGAATGCTACTAGGAAAGAGAATGGATTCACCAATTACATCTTGAAGAGAAGCTAAACAATGAGCACTTCTGTTGGCTTCCTTGTAATTGTGCTGAATAGTGAACTCTTGGAGCCATGTCTGCATCTCTTTAATTGAGTAAAATAGTGCAAGGCACTCCCATGGTGCTCTCTAATTTAGACTGATGTAGTCAACAAGCAGGCTTGAGTTTGTGGTAACTTTTAGTTTCTGAAACCCATTATGTGAAGCATGGTACAGACCTCTACTTAGAGCATTAAATTCATGGTAGATGACACTTCTTTTGATCTACTTACCTGCAAGACCTAATGCAAAAGTACCTATGTGGTCTCTGTAGATGCCTCCTATGCATCTTCTATAACTGCAATGTTGAGCATGAGTTCCCCAGGTTTAGGGGGCAGCCATTTGCATTTGATAACCATCTTAACCTTAAGATTTAAGTGTGTATTCCAAATGGCACATAGCTTAATAGCTGCATCACTCTCATCCTTAACTTCAAACAACATCTTGATTCTGACTGTAAGTTCATTGAAAATAGCTGAGATTGTAGACTTCAGATTGAGGAGCTTATTCTAATAGTATTTAAGGTTCCTCTCCATCCAGATATATGAGATCATAGTAGTAGTAAAAAAAGCTTTTAGTATTCTTGTAGTTGTACCTCCACTGTTAAGAACAAGTTCATCTCATCTTCAAGGGTTCCTATAGTTTTGCTGATGTCTCATCTGTTCAAAATTCTAATCCAAATTACCATTGGGGTCTTAGCCCAGTGGTGGTTGAACTTCTTCACCTAGAGAGAGGTCGTGGGTTCGAAACCTCATGGGGCCGGAAACTCAGGGTTACGGATCCCTATAGCCTTCCAAAAAAAAATACTCCAAATTTCTTTTGCAAAGATACAGTCCATGAACCGGTGTTTTTCATTCTCCCCTGGTCTTCTACAGATGTAATAAAAAGCTTGAGTAAGAATTCTCATCTATATAAGTCTATTTTGAGTCCTTAGGTTCCCATTACAGGCCTTCCATCTAGTAAAACTGCACCTAGGAGTACTAATTTTGTTCCATGGGATTGTGTACCACTTAACTTCAGGTTTCTTCTTCCTTAGGTTGCAGATAATGAGAATCTTCCATCAGCTGTTGGTGTCCAGGCTATTCTGTCTTCCATGTCACCAATTATCTCAATTCCTCTCATAGGTAAAAGAATATTGTCACTGATCATGAAAGAGATGTGTTGTGGGATGCTCCAAACCCTATCCCTAATAATAATAATAGATAATTTACCTTCTTTGTGGAGTGTAGAATTATATCTAAATTGTTGGCCATATCTACCTAATAGAATGCCATCTGGATGCCATTGGTCCTTCCAGAAGTAAGTGTCTTCCCCATTGACAATAAAATGCTTAACTAGCTTTTGTACTTCAGTCCTTGCTCTTAACAGCTTCCACCATACCCAAGAGCATGTAGTAGTGATTTTCAGCTCCCAAAAATTCCTTCCTTTGATCTGGTTATTGCTAACACAGTTCACCCAAAGACCATTCTGCTTTGTTGAAATCTTATAAACATGCCTAAGAATTAAGCCAGGTTCCAAGTTTGCAGACACTTAGATCCCAAGCCACCTTCAGACTTTGGGTAGCATAGGTCACTACATTTGATTGGTGCTCTCTTATCTGGATCAACAAAACCCTGCCATAAAA
Source organism: Kingdonia uniflora (assembly GCA_014058105.1). NCBI lineage: Eukaryota > Viridiplantae > Streptophyta > Magnoliopsida > Ranunculales > Circaeasteraceae > Kingdonia > Kingdonia uniflora. Next base: position 15,857 of record JACGCM010002305.1, read on the forward strand.
AGAGCATATCATTTCAAACTTATGAATAGTCATGTGGGGTAATATAAAAATGTTGCACCAGAAGGTGCTCACACTATGTAGCACAGATTGGATAAGCTGTGCTCTCCCAGCACAAGATAAAATTCTATGTTTCCACCCAGAAATTCTCTTAGTCATAGTTTCAACTAAACATTGACAGACTAAGGCTCTAAGATTTTTACTAACAAGAGGGACTCCTAGATACTTAAAGGGCATAATCCCAGATTCCAAGAGCTACACAAATTCCATTAGCAACTTCATTACTAACTCTAGACAGGTAAATTTTAGATTTAGCAAAGTTTATCTCAAGACCTGCACAAGTTATAAATGTAGTTAGAGTATCCTACAGAGCATAAGCTGAATTTACATTACCTTCTATGAAGGCTACTAGGTCATCTGCAAAAGCCAGATGAGTAATAATGGGTTTAGAGCATTTCTTATGAAGATCATAGCTCCTATCACTAACCTTCTGCTCAAGGAGTAGACTTATCATCTCCATGACCAAAACAAAAAGATATGGGGAGATGGGATGCCCTTGTCAAATTCTCCTTTCTCCAGGAAAATAACCTTCACTAGAACCATTAAGAATAATAGAGTAATGTACAGTAGTAATGCATTGTGAAATCCAATCAATGAAAACATGAGGGAAGTTAAGAGTTTCAAGAGTCACAAAGATGGTCTTCCATTGTAATAGATCATAAGCTTTCCTTAGATCAATTTTTGTAGTACATTTGGGGGTGGAACCACATTTGTGATAGCCCCTCATTAGCTCATGAACAATGAGGAGGTTATCTGATATGTTCCTACCCTCAACAAAAGCTGATTAAGTGTTACTAACAAGAGGGTCAAGCACTGATTTTAACCACATTACAACAGGCAATAGGTCTATATTCATTAAAATTAGAGAGGTTAGATTCTTAGGCACTAGGGCTATAGCAGTAGCATTAATAGCATTGAGCATTCTACTTTTTGTAAAAAAATTAGAAATAGCCTTGCAAAAGTCTTTCCTAATTAACACCCAATTATTCTCAAAAAAAGTGTGAGTTAAAGCCATCTGGACCAGGGCTCTTTGTGCAAGGGATGCAAAATAAGGCTTCCGTGATTTCAACATCACAAACAGGCCTAACAAGATTTGCATGGTCCAGGTCATTAACTTTATCTTTGAAAGGCAAATTCCTAATAGAATCAAAGTCAATTGTTCTATTACCTGTCCCAAGAATTGATTTGAAATGACTTACAGCCGTATCAGCTTCCAGTGCCGGATCATATATTGTGTCCCCATTGTAATTTTTAAAGGAGAAAATAGCATTCCGTGATCTCCTAGGTTTAATAGCTTTGTGGAAATAGGAACGATTTGAATCTCCAAGCTGAAGCCAGCTCACCCTTGATAACTGTCTAAACTTTCTTTCTTCCTTAGCTGCTGTTTCAGTGTACTCTTTGAGTACAAATCCCTCAGTATTGTTAAAGTTAATGACGTAGACCATGCAAATCTTGTTAGGCCACGAGTATTGTTAATCATTTGGTAACTATCCTAGCGTGTTTTCGGCCCAAAAGGAACTCTTAAAAACAATCCTACCACTCAAACGAGTTGCTGGTAGCCAAGCTTCTCGAAATTGTGATTTAAAGCAACGGAGAGGTACGAAATCTGTAGCAGTCAATAATTCAAACCGTGAGTATTGTTATTTCTTTGGTATCCTTAACTTGATGTCGGCCGAAAAGAAACTCCTAAAAACTATACAACCACTCAAACGAGTTGCCGGTTGCCAAGCTTCTCATAATTACCATCTAAAGCAACAGAGAGGTACAAAATCAGTGCAGTTAAAAAATTCATACCACGAGTATTGCGGTTCATTTAGTAATTATCCTAGCATGTCGTCGGCTGAAGAGAAACTATTAAAAACGATCCTGCCTATCAAATGAGTTGTCGGTGGCCAAACTTCCCAGAATTGTGATCTAAACCATTATAGAGGTGCAAAATCCATACTAGAGAAAAATTCAAACCGAAAGAATTGCGATTAATTTGGAACCTATCCTGGCATGTTATCGGTCAAAATGAAACTCTTAAAAATAATCTAACCTCTCAAGCGAGTTGCTTGAAGCAAAATTTTCCAAAATTGCAATCAAAAGCAACGGAGAGGTGCAAAATCCGTACCGCTTAAAAATTTAAACCAAGAGTATTACAATAAATTGGTAACTATCCTAGCGTGTTGTCGGTCGAAAAGTAACTCTAAAAATTTATACAACCTCTCAAGCGAGTTGCCAGTAGCAAAGCTTCTCAGAATTACTATCTAAAGTAACGGAGAGGTACAAAATCTGTATCGGCTAAAAATTCAAACCGCAAGTAATGTTATTCATTTAGCAACTATCCTTGTGTGTTGTTGGTCGAAAAGGATCTCTTAAAAATAATCCAACCTCTCAAACGAGTTGTCGAAAGGCAAGTTTCTAACAATTTCGATCAAAAACAACGGAGAGGTACGAAATCCCTATCGCTCAAAAATACAAACCGTGAGTATTGCTGTAGTGACCCTGAAAATTCATAATTACTGTTACTATTCCCTTTTCGCATATTTCAAATTCCTGATCATTCTGCATATTCCAACTCTCTGACATCTGCATATAATCATTCACGTTACTCATTCCACGCTTATTCTAACTGTTATGCATACTTGGTATACTATATTTTCAGTTTTGGGTATTAGATACCCTTATAGTGGTTTTGGTGGTTTCGGCGGGAGGAGGCCGTATCATGACCTTAGGAACCCTAAGATGGGCCGGGTATGATGATGTAATAGTGTGTGTGTGGTTTGGGGTGATTCCGGAAGCCCGTTGGGTTCGCCGCAGGTTCTGAAAATATTTAGGTAAAAAGATTCCTTTTAGGCAACTTAGGCGTTCCGGTGGTTTTAGGGCGGAGTAGGCTATTTTTTTTATTGTGGGCAACCCCTAGATGGGTTGGTTATGTTATTGTATGCGTGTGGGTGTTTCCCAACAGCCCCTATCAGGTCCGTTAAGGCTTAGGACTTAACCTATCCATTTCGTTCTTTCGGCGTCTTTTCTGTCCATTTCTGAACTTTTGTTCAGAAAAGTCTTGAGCTATTTTTTTTCGAGCGTTGGCTCTTCTAGATGGGCTGGTTATGTTATTGTGTGCATGTGGGTGTTGCCCGACAACCCCTATCAGTTCCGTTAAGGCTTAGGACTTAACCCATCCATTTCGTCCTTTCGGCGTCTTTTCTGTCCATTTTCTGAACTTTTCTGAATTGTTTTTGTTAGCTATTTTTTTTTCGAGCGTTGGTTATTCCTTGTGATACGCATTGGACTTTCCTTATATAAACAACACTTAACCCCCAAATTCTATTCACTCCTCTCTCACTCTAATCCTCTCCTCTCTCGCCAAATTTATTGCGTCCCCTCGCCGTGATCTTTACCCCATTACTCGGAAAGTAATTCCTCTCTCTCTCTTCCGTTCAATTCGTTTTGATTCGAGATCTTGGAGTATGATTTAGGGTTTTTAGGGTTGGTGATTATTGAGCTATAATTGGGGTTTTGGGTGTTGTTAGGTCATTTGGGTAATCATTGTCGCTCACTCCGCACTCCCTTTGTCGATTCGCCATTCCTTGGGCTTGGAACTCCGGTTTTGGCATCATCAGGAACCGAGCATTATAACATGCGAGTTTCCCATCTCTGCTAAGTTTCATTACTAATTGCTTAGTGTTGATTTAGAGAACTACCTGTGTTAGAGAGGTGTTGATAATTTTAACTATAAACTATTTAGCCGTTCTTAGCATAATTGTGGCATATTGCCTGTGAATTTAGTTAGCTGCTCTTAGTATTGGTTTGACTATAATTATGGAGTTCTAATCTTGTTAGAAACATCCTGTGGTTAGACATGTCAGATTGGACCCTCCTTCGTCGTTGCAGATCTCCATAGTTTTAGACATCCCTGTATATGATCTTAGCTTTTAACTCTGTATATTATTCAGGATATTGTATATATTCAGTTGATGTATATATGTTTTTTGCTTCCGCTTTTGTTGTTCATTCTTTTATTACTCTGATGATTTTGTTAAGTGAATGATCGAGCCAGAATTTGTCTACGGCTCGATCGTTCGTGGGTTAAATCTTTGGATCCCAAACCTGTGCAACCTCGAGTCTCAGTAATTGGTTTAGGTACTGATTATTTGATTTTGGGGTCGTGACAATTGTTATTCATTTGGTAACTACCCTTGCGTGTTGTCAGTCGAAACGGAACTCTTAATAACTATACAACCTCTCAAACGAGTTGCCGGTAGCAAAACTTTCCATAATTACTATCTAAGGCAACGGAGAGGTGCGAAATCCGTACCAGTCAAAATTTCATACCAAGAGTATTACGATTAATTTGGTAACTATCCTAGCGGGTTGCAGGTCGAAACAGAACTCTTATAAATTATACAACCACTCAAACGATTTGTCGGTAGCAAAGCTTCACAGAATTATTATCAAAAGCAACGGAAAGGTTCGAAATCTGTAACGATCAAAAATTAAAGCCTGGAGTATTACAATTAATTTGGTAAATATTCAAGCGTATTGTCGATCGAAAGAGAACTTTTAAAAACTATAAAACCTCTCAAACGAGTTGCCGGTAGCCAAGCTTCTATGAATTACAATCTAAAGCAACGGGGATTTACGAAATCCGTACCGTTCAAAAATTCAAGCCGCGATTATTGTGATCCATTTGTTAACTATCCAAGCGTGTTGTCGGCCGAAAATAAACTCTTAAAAAATCTACAACCTTTCTAACGAATTGTCGCTAGTCAAACTTCTCATAATTGCGATTTAAAGAAACGAAGAGGTGCGAACTCTGTACCAGTCAAAAATTCAAGCCGGTCGTATTGCGATTAATTTGCAAACTATCCTTACGTTTTGTCGGTCAAAAATGAAGTTTTAAAAACTATACTACAGCCCCACAAACGAGTTGCTGGTTGCCAAACTTCTCGGAATTAAGTACAAAAGTAACGGAGAGGTGCAAAATCAATATCGTTCAAAAATTCAAACCGTGATTATTGCGATTCATTTGGTAATTATCCTAGCGTGTTGTCGGTCGAAAAGGAACTCTTAAAAACTCTACAACCTCTCAAACGTGTTACCGGTAGCAAAGCTTCTTATAATTATTCTCTAATGCAATGGAGAGGTGTGAAATCCGTACCGATTAAAAATTCAAATCGAGAGTATTGCGATTAATTGGGTGACAATCCTTGTGTGTTGACGGTAGAAAGGGAACTCTTAAAAACTATACAAGCTCTCAAACAGTTGCCGGTAGCCAAGCTTCTCAGAATTATGAAAATAATTGACGAAGAATTCGAAATCCGTACAGTTCAAAAATTCATACGGTGATTATTGCGATTCATTTGGTAACTATCCTAGTATGTTGTCGTTAAAAAGGAACTCTCAGAAACTATACAACCACTCAAATGATTTGTCGGTATCCAAGCTTCTCGGAATTACTATCTAAAGCAACGAAGAGGTTCAAAATCGGTACCGGTCAAAAATATAAATCGGGAGTATTGCAATTAATTTCATCACTATCCGAGAATATTGTCGCTCGAAATGGAACTTTTTAAAACAATACAACATCTCAAACGTGATGCTAAAAGCCAAGCTTCACATAATTATGAACAAAATCAACGGAGAGGTGTGAAATCTGTACCTTTCCAAAATTAAAACTGCAATTATTACGATTCATTTAGTAACTATTCTTGTGTATTATCGCAGAAATGGAAATCTTATAAACTATACAACCTCTCAAACGATTTAACGGTAGCCAAGCTACTCAGAATTGTGGTCTAAAGAAATGGGGTGGTGCGAAATTTGTACCGCTCAAAAATTTAAGCCGCGATTATTGCGATTCATTTGGTAACTATCCAAGCTTGTTGTCGATCAAAAAGAAGCTTTTAAAAACTCTACAACCTCTCAAACATGTTGCCGGTAGCCAAGCTTCACAGAATTGCGATCTAAAGCAAAGGAGAGAGTGCGAACTGTTCTAATCAAAAATTCAAACCGGGAGAATTGCGATTAATTTGGTAACTATTTTAGCGTGTTGTCAGTCGAAAAGGAACTTTTATAAATTATCCAACCTCTCAAACGAGTTTCCGATAGCCAAGTTTATCAGAATTACGAATAAAAGCAGCGGAGAGGTGCAAAATCCGAACCGTTCAAAAATTGATACCGGGAGTATTTCAATTAATTTGGCAACAATCCGTACTTTGACAGTTAAAAGGGAACTCTTAAAAACTATACAACCTCTCAAACGAGTTGCCGGTAGCCAAGTTTCCAAGAATTACGAGCAAAATTAACGGAGAGGTACGAAATCTGTACATTCCAAAAATTCAATCCTCGATTATTGCGATTCATTTGGTAACTATCCAAGCGTGTAGTCGGTCGAAATGAAACTCTTAAAACTCTGTAACCTTTCAAACGAGTTGCCGGTAGCCAATCTTCTCAGAATTACAAACAAAAGCAACGGAGAGGTGCAAAATTCGTACCGTTCAAACATAATAAACCGCAATTACTGTGATTGATTTGGTAACTATCCTAGTGTGTAGTCATTGAAAAGGAACTCTTGAAAACTATACAACCTCTCAAACGAGATGCCGTTGCAAATCTTCTCAGAATTACTATCTAAAGCAACGAAGCGGTGCGAAATTCATACCGTTCAAAAATTATAAACCGTAATTATTACGATTCATTTGGTAACAATCCTAGTGTGTAGTCGCTGAAAAGGAACACTTAAAACTATACAACCGCCCAAATGATTTGTTGCAAGCCAAGCTTCTCAGAATTACGATCTAAAGTAACGGAGAGGTTCAAAATCTGTATCGTTCTAAAATTCAAACCGGGAGTATTGCGATTAATTTGGTAACTATCCGACGTATTATCGGTCGAAATGGAACTATTAAAAATTATTCTACCTCTCAATCGAGTTGCCGATGGCCAAGCTTCTCTGAATTACGAACAAAATCAACTAAGAGGTCTATAATCCGTACCATTATAAAATATAAGCTACGATTATTGCGATTCATTTGATAACTATCCAAGCGTGTTGTCGCTCAAAGAGACTCTTAAAAACTTTATAACCTCTCAAACGAGTTGCTGGCTGCCAAGCTTCTCATAATTACGATCTAAAGCAAAGGAGAGAGGTGCAGACTTTGTTCCAGTCAAAAATGCAAACCGGAAGAATTGGGATTAATTTGGTAATTATCCTAGTGTTTTGTAGCTCAAAATGGAACTCTTAAAAACAATCTAAACTCTCAAGCGATTTGCCTGTAACAACGCTTCCCAGAATTATGATCTAAAGCAGCGGGGGGGGGGGGGGGGATGCGAAATCCCTATCGTTTTAAATTTAAGCCGTGATTATTGTGATCCATTTGGTAACTATCCCAGCATTTTATCGATCGAATTGAAGTTTTTAAAACTCTACAACCGATCAAAAGAGTTTCCGGTAGCCAAGCTTCTCAAAATTATGATCTAAAGCAACGGGGAGGTGCGCTATCCGTACTAGCCTAAAATTCAAACGAGAGTATTACGATTAATTAGGTAACTATCTAAGCGTATTGTTGGTCAAAAATGAACTCTTAAAAATTATAGAACCTCCCAAAAGTTTTACCGGTAGCGAAGTTTCTGAGAATTATGAACAAAATCGACGGGGAGGTGCAAAATTGGTATCATTCAATAATTCAAACTGCGATTATTGCAATTCATTTGCAAACTATCTTAGCGTATTGTTGATGAAAATGAACTCTTAAAAACTATACAACATCTCAAGCGATTTGGCGGCAGTCAAGCTTCTCAGAATTACGATCTAAAGTAAAGGGGAGGTGCGAAATCCGTACTGTTCAAAAATTCATGCCTCAATTATTGCAATTCAATTGGTAATTATTCTTGCGTGTCGTCGGTCAAAATGAAACTCTTAAAATCTATACAGCCTCTCAAACGAGATGCCGGTAGCGAAGCTTCTCGAAATTATGATCTAATGCAACGGAGAGGTGCGAAATCTTTACCCCTCAAAATTTCAAGCTGGAATTATTGCAATTAATTTGGTAACTGCCCAGCGTGTTGTCGGTCAAAAAATAACTCTTAAAAACTATACAACCCCTTAAATGAGTTTCCAGTAGCAAAGCTTCTCAAAATTACAATCTAAAGCAACGGGGAGGTGCGAAATTTGTACCGCTGAAAAAAATAAAACCGTGATTATTGCGATTGATTTGGTAACTATCCTAGTGTGTTGCCATTGAAAAAAAACTCTTCTAAACTATAACCACTCAAACAATTTGCCGATAGCCAAGCTACACAGAATTATGAAAGCAACGGGGAGGTGCGAAATCCGTGTCGTTCAAAAATTTAAACTAGGAGTATTTGAGATTAATTTGGTAACTATCTGAGCGTATTTTCGGTCGAAAGGGAACCGCTAGCCAAGCTTCTCAAAATTATGATCAAAATCAACAGAGAGGTACAAAATCTGTGTCGCTAAAAAATTAAAAACGCGATTATTGCGATTCATTTGGTAACTATCCTAGTGTGTTGTCGCTGAAAATGAACACTATACGACTTCCCAAACGATTTTCTGGTAGCCAAGCTACTAAGTAATGGGGATGTGCAAAATCTGTAACATTCAAAAATTCAAGCCGCGATTATTGCGATTCATTTGGTAACTTTATGGAACGGTATAAATTTTTCTTCTCTCGGTTGCTTTTGTTAGCAAGTCAGAAAAGCATAGCTACAGGCAACTCGTTTAAAAGGTTGTATAGTTTTAAAGAGCTCATTTTCGTTCGACAACACGTTAGGATAGCTACCAAATTAATTGTAATACGGGTTTGAATTTTTGAGAGGTACAAATTTTGTACCTATCCATTGCCTTAGATGGTAATTATAAGAAACTTGGCTACAGGTAACTCGTTTGAGAGGTTGGAACATTTTTAAGAGTTTATTTTTGACTGACAACATGCTACGATAGTAAACAAATAAATCGCAGCCAATTTGAATTTTTGACCGGTACGGATTTTGCACCGCTATGATGGTTTATATCACAATTTTGTGAAATTTGGATGCCGACAACACGTTTGGGATATTTGATATTTTTTAAGAGTTTCTTTACGAACGACAACACGTTAGGATAGTTACCAAATGAATGGCAATAATCACAGTTTGAATTTTTAAACGGTATGGATTTCACACCTCTCCATTGCTTCAGATCACAATTTTGAAATGCTTGGCTACCGGCAACTATTTGAGAGGTTTGATCGCTTTTTGTAGTTTATTTTTGACTGACAAACACGTAAGGATGGTTTCGAAATGAATCGCAATAATCGCGGTGTGAATGGGAATTTTAAAGCGGTACGAATTTCACACGTCTCCATTGCTTTATATCACAATTCTGTGAAGCTTGGCCACAGGCAACTCATTTGAGAGGTGATAAATTTTTAAAGAGTTCCTTTTCAATGGTCAAAAAGTTAGGATAGTAACCATATTAATCCTAGTACTCCCGGTTTGAATTTTTCACACCGGTACAGATTTCGTACATCTCCGTTTCTTTAGATCATTATTTGGAGAAGATTGGGAGCCGACGACTGGTTTGAGAGGTTGTATAGTCTTAAAGAGTTTCTTTTCAATCGAAAACACGTTAGGATAGTAACAAAATTAATCACAATACTACCGATTTGAATTTTTGACCAGCAAGGGTTTCGCACCTCTGCATTGCTTTAGATCATAATTTTTAAAAGTTTGGCAACAGGCAACTCGTTTGAGTGGTTGTATAGTTTTAAAGAGTTAATTTTCGATCGATAACACGTTAGGATAGTAACCAAATTAATCATAATACTCCTGGTTGGAATTTTTGACCGGTACAGATTTTGCATATCTCCGTTGTTTTGGGACGTAATTAAGAGAAACTTTGCTACAGGCAACTCGTTTGGGAGGTTGTATAGTTTTAATGAGTTCCTTTTCGATCGACAACATGTTAAGATAGTTACCAAACTAATCGCAATACTCCCAATTTAAAATTTTGACCGGTATGGATTTCGATCCTCTCCGTTACTTTTGTTTGTAATTTAGGGAAGCCTGGCTACAGGCAACTCGTTTAAGAGGTTATTTAATTTTAAAGAGTTCATTTCCGATCGACAACACGCTAGGATAGTTCCAAATTAATTGCAATACTCCCGGTTTGAATTTTTGACCGTTACGGATTTTGCATCTCTCCGTTGCTTTAGATCGCAATTCTGAGAAGCTTGGCTACAGGCAAGTCATTTGAGAGGTTGGATCATTTTTATTAATTTCTTTTCGGCTGACAACATTCTAGGTTAGTAAACAAATAAATCGCAAAACTCCCTATTTGAATTTTTGGAACGGTACGAATTTTGCACCGCTATGATGGCTTAGATCACAATTCTGTGAAGTTTGGATGCCGACAACTCGTTCGGGAGATTGGATACTCTATACTCCCGGTTTGAATTTTTGCCACGTACGGATTTCGCACATCTCCGGTTCTTTTGGTCGTAATTCTGGGAAACTTTGCTACAGGCAACTCATTTGAGAGGTAGGATCATTTTTAAGAGTTTCTTTTCAGCTGACAACATGCTAGGTTAGTAAACAAATAAATCGTAATACTTCCTATTTGAATTTTTGACTGGTACAGATTTCGGACCTCTATGATGGTATAGATCACAATTTTGCAAAGTTTGGGAGCCGACAATTCGTTGGGAGATTGGAAGATTTGATTATTTTTAAGAGTTTATTTTCGATCGACAACACGTTAGGATAGTTAACAAATGATTTGCAATAATCGCAGTATGAATTTCTAAACGGCACGGATTTCGAACCTCTCCATTTCTTAAATCACAAATTTATAGATGTTTGGCTACCGACAACTCGTTTGAGAGGTTGGGTCATTTTTAAGAGTTTATTTTTTATCGATAACACGGTAGGATAGTTTCCAAATGAATCGCGTTGTGAATTTTAGAACGGTACGGATTTAACACCTCTCGGTAGCTTTAGATCATAATTCTGAGAAGCTTGGTCACAGGCAACTCTTTTAAGAGGTTGTATAGATTTAAAGAGTTCCTATTCAATCAATAAAATGATAGGATAGTAGCCAAATTAATCGCATTACTCTGGGTTTGAATTTTTAACCGGTACGGATTTCGCACCTCTATAATGGTTTAGATCACAATTCTGTGAAGTTTGGAAGCCGATAACTTGTTTGGGAGATAGGATTATTTTTAAGAGCATCTTTTTGACTGACAACAAGCTAGAATAGCTAAAAAATGATTCGCAATAATCGCAGTTTGAAATTCTGAACGGTACGGATTTCGAGATGTTTGGCTACCGGCAACTCGTTTGAGAGTTTGGATCATTTTTAAGAGTATATTTTCGACCGACAACACGCAAGGATAGTTTCCAAATGAATCACAATAATCGTGGTGTGAATTTTATAACGTCACGGATTTCACACCTCTCCGTTGCTTTAGATCATAATTATGAGAATCTTGGCAACATGCATCTCGTTTAAGCGGTTGTATAGATTTAAAGAGTACTTTTTGACAAAATGGTAGGATAGTAACCAAATTTATCCCAATACTCTGGGTTTGAATTTTTAACCGGTAGGGATTTCGTACCTCTCCGTTGCTTTAGATCGTAATTCTGAGAAGTTTGGCTACAAGTAACTCGCTTGAGAGGTTGGGTCATTTTTATGAGTTTATTTTGGACTGACAACATGCTAGGATAATAAACAAATAAATCTCAATAGTCCCGATTAATATTTTTTACCAGTACGAATTTCAGACATCTATGATGGTTTAGATTACAATTCTGTGAAGTTTGTTAGTCGACAACTCATTTGAGAGGTTGGATTGTTTTTAAGAGTTTCTTTTCAACCGACAAAATGATAGAATTGTTACCAAATGAATCGTAATAATCGCAGCTTGAATTTTTGAACGGTACGGATTTCTCACAATTGCTGAAATCACAATTTTGAGATATTTGGCTACCGGCTACTCGTTTGAGAGGTTGTATCATTTTTAAGAGTTTATTTTCGATCGACAGCACGCTAGGATAGTTTCTAAATGATTCGCAATAATCGCGATGTGAATTATATAATGGTACAGGTTTCGCACCTCTCCATTGTTTTTTGTTCGTAATTCAGAGAAGCTTGGCTACAATCAACTCGTTTGAGAGTTTGAAAAACTATTCAGCCTCTCAAACGAGTTGCCGGTAGCCAAGCTTCTTTGAATTACGAACAAAATCAACTAAGAGGTCCAAAATCCGTACCATTAAAAAATTTAAACTGCGATTATTGTGATTCATTTGGAAACTATCCAAGCGTATTGTCGGTCAAAGAGAAACTCTTAAAAACTTTATAACCTCTCAAACGAGTTGCTGGTAGCCAAGCTTTTCAGAATTATGATCTAAAGCAAATGAGAGAGGTGCGAACTTTATTCCAGTCAAAAATGCAAACTGGAAGAATTGGGATTAATTTGGTAATTATCCTAGCGTGTTGTAGGTCAAAAAGGAACTCTTAAAAACTATCCAACCTCTCAAACTATTTTCCCGAAACCACGGTTCACAGAATTATGATCTAAAGCAACGGGGGTGGGGTGGGGGAGCGAAATCCCTACCATTCAAAAATTCAAGCCGTGATTATTGAGATTCATTTAGTAACTATCCTAGCATTTTGTCGATTGAATTGAAACTCTTTAAAATTTATAACCTCTCAAATGAGTTGCCGGTAGCTACCATTGGGCTCTTGGCCCAGTGGTGGTTGTACCTCTCCACCTAGAGAGAGGTCGTGGGTTCAAAACCTCATGGGGTTGGAAACTCAGGGTTACGGATCCCTATAAAAACCGGCTTGCCTTCCAAAAAAAAAAAAAAAGAGCTGCCGGTAGCCAAGTTTCTCAAAATTATGATCTAAAGCAACGGGGAGGTGCAATATCCGTACTTGTTTAAAATTTAAAACGGGAGTATTGTGATTAATTAGGTAAATATCTAAGCGTATTGTTGGTCAAAAAGGAACTCTTAAAAATTAAAGAACCTCCCAAAAGTTTTCCGGTAGCGAAGTTTCTGAGAATTATGAACAAAATCAACGGGGAGTTACAAAATTGGTATAATTCAATAATTCAAACCGTGATTATTGCGATTCATTTAGAAATTATCCTAGCGTGTTGTTATTAAAAATGATATCTTAAAAACATCTCAAACGATTTTGCGGCAGTGAAGCTTCTGAAAATTACGATCTAAAGCAACGGGGAGGTGCGAAATCCGTACTGCTCAAAAATTCATGTCACAATTATTGTGATTCAATTTGTAATTATCCTAGCGTGTCGTTGGTCAAAATGAAACTCTTAAAAACTATACAACCTCTAAAACGAGATGCCGGTAACCAAGCTTCTCAGAATTATGATCTATAGCAACGGGAGTTGTGCCATATCAGTACCAGTCAAAATTTAAAACTGGAAGTATTACAATTAATTTGGTAATTGTCCTAGCGTGTTGTCAGTCAAAAAATAACTCTTAAAAACTATACAACCTCACAAATGAGTTTCCGGTCGCAAAGCTTCTCAAAATTACTATCTAAAGTAACGGGGAGGTACGAAATCCGTACCGCTGAAAAAATAAAACCGTGATTATTGCGATTTATTTGGTAACTATCCTAGTGTGTTGCTATTGAAAATGAACTCTTCTAAACTATACAACCTCTCAAACGATTTCCCGATAGCCAAGCTACTCATAATTATGATCTAAAGCAACGGGGAGGTGCGAAATCCGTGTCGTTCATAAATTTAAACAGGGAGTATTTGCGATTAATTTGGTAACTATCCGAGCGTATTGTCGATCGATAGGGAACTTTTAAAAACTATACAGCCTCTCAAATGAGTTGCCGTTAGCCAAGCTTCTCGGAATTACGAACAAAATCAACAGAGAGGTACAAAATTTGTGCCGCTAAAAAATTAAAACTGCGATTATTCCAATTCATTTGGTAACTATCCTCGTGTGTTGTCATTGAAAAAGAACCTGTCACGCCCCAAAATCCAATAATCGGTAGCTAGACCAATTACTGAGATTCGAGGATGTGCAAGTCGGGGAATCCAAAGTTCTGGCCCAGTCATTCACAATTGTATCACGACAGAGTAATAAGGAAAAATGGAAGCAGCGGAAGACTAAGATAACAATATCTAAACATAAGATTCTACAAACTTCTACGCAGCAAGCCCAACAGTAATAACTGGAGAATGAGCCATCAGCTTAGTTCTCCAAGGATCACCACAGCAACAATTAAACCTGAAATGTTGTTATGCGAGAGTGAGCAAATCACGGCTCACTAACTCCCCAAATAAGCTAAACGATTATACTAACCAATGAGATGTATATAATAATAATAATATGACATAATAATATCTAACGATAAATAATATATATGTCTAACAGGTATTTAATAGGTATATAACTAAACTAATGATTATATTTAACTATACTATAAATAAATATATATACATATCTCGAGCAAAGGAGTGCTAAGACTATAACTACACTCCAGTCACAAGGACTACTAACTACACTCTAATCACTGCCGTGGCCCTCAGCGCCACGCGCAACTAATCTACCTCAGAGATACAATCACCCACGGGGATAAACACCCTCAGCTCACAATAATCCAACAGGGTTACCCAAAGCCCAACCAGGCACAACCCCTAAGCTATCACAAGCTATACGAGATCGCCCACAACCAGATATCAGCCTAAAGCGCAGAGCAACCAACAAGACTAAATAACATATTTTAAATATCATTTACAGAAGAGAGAGGAATAGATGCAGAGAGGAGAGGAATATGCAGAAAGAAGAAGAATGCTAAAGATTTCGTAAATCAATTAGGAGATGAAGAATTTAAATAAGAGAAGAAGAATATGATGAACTAGGATAATCCCATAATTATCCCAATACAATGATATGTTATGATGATGATATGATGGAATGAGATAATCTTATGATTATCCCAAGTGCAGGCGATTCAATGTTAAACATAATGCAGAAAGGTTTAAGGATTTCTATCAGAAGAACCTACGAATTGGAAGTATGCAGAGATGCAATGATATGCTTGATGATAATGATGATGATGATGCGTTATGATGCAGAATGATTTTGCGATGTCAACCCAAAGGGCTAGCCCCCATGACTAAAGTGGGCTGACAACTGCTAAAGAATGATTACCTTAAAGGACCATTATGGATACAAGTACGATTTTTCTAAGCTGACCAGGCTGGGGGAACTACACTGGGAGTCACGAGCACCCCAAGGAATCATATCCTCAGTCACACACAAGGAACCACAGTCCTTACCACACACATGTCACATATAATATGGGCCAGGGGATGTATTCGGTCACAATAAGATAAGAAAATATATTATCTATAGATGTGTGCAAAAATCTCAAAGACTGAAACACAACTGCTGCCAACACAGCAAGTACACAATAGGATAACCACCTGCCTGAGAGCGTGGCAACCAAAGCTAACACAGAAGCCCTCCTGTGACTCAGTTGCACCATCTAGACCTAGATAAAACAACAACTTAACCGTCACGACATCTAAACAACATCAGCCTCTAAGATTCCTCAAAGCAACATGATTACCATCATGTGCTACAGTACAGATGGGGTGACCTACAAGTGTCGAACAAGTAACCAACAATCCCCAAAAACCAAACCGCATCACAATCCACTTAATAATGTACATAAGTCACCAGCGCGGATGTACAGGAATCAGATTCAACAAGAGGTTTCAGCCGTATTCCAACATCTCAGGTGACGTACAACTTCATAAACCACCTGGCTCAGCCACGTACCTCACTGAGCCATGCTGTCTCGCTGCCTCCTAGATGACGGAAGGGAACACAGCCCAAACAGCCTCATCTCGGGGAAAGAAGGCTTACGGGTAAGCACTATTAGCTCTGAGAATCATGAGGGCATGAGTGTCACAACATGATAGGCAAACAATCCTAAGGAAAACTATCAGAAGTTCAACATCCACGACCGACCACCATGAACAAGCCGTCTGCTCACCACCAACAACTAACAGTCCAGGAGATACCACACTCCCACATGGAATCCAGCATTCCAAACACCCACCAATCACAACGATAGTGTTGTGCCCAAGGACCAGGCCTCGAGAACACATACACCTAGACTTGTCCTAAGAATAATCAAAACAATAGCAGGCAAGAGGACGAGCTCCGAATCGAAGACCATGTCTTACTGAAGCTATGTCGCCCCAGGACTACCCTCGAACCAAGTCCAGTAACCTAAACTAACTAAGGTGCTACACTATAAGGTGAGAACTATAGTCTTTGAACTACACTATCTAAGAGAAATGGCGGCTAAACCACAGCCGTCCATACATCTCCACTAATAGCCAAACCTAGTTACTAGTGCCTTGACTAATCAACAATTCCACACTCAATATATATATATATATATATATATATATATATATATATATATATAGCAATGTTGAGGCGTCGCTAGACACTGAGAAATGCCTTTGTTCTTAGCCTCAACGAAGAAAAGATTCGTGATAACCACCTTCAATAAAATCGGTCTAAGAGGAATCTCATGAGTTATCGTCACATCGACGACAACTGAGAACAACTACCTATGACTAACCATAACCTACAGGTTCTATCTAGTAGCTAAACTCACATTGTCACGGGTTTTACTAGCTTATCAAACCCTTAAGTATTCTCGCCTAAGGTATGTTAAACGGATAACCCGTAAAGGTGTCCTAAGAAACTAACCCATATACTAACCTAATCGCAGATACAAATATACTAAACTATGCATTTCTATAACTCCTGAATCAGCATAATAATCAAGTTACTTAAGAAGATAAAACTCGCCTGACAAAACCACGCTCGAAACGACAATCTCGGCGAAACTGTCCAAACAGCACCCCAACAGAAATGTGCTTCGCGAATCAACTTCCGGAGCTCCAAATCAATCACGGAAAGAACCAGGAACACCATAACATCAACTACAATTCAAACAAAAGATCCTCGCCCGAAACTGAGTTTCAAATCAGAGCCACATTCGAATCAGCACCAGAAACTGTAGTAAAATCTACAATCCACCACGCTACACTACGCTACTCTGATCACCCACAACGCATTAAGATATACCACTTTAAGCCCACCTAATCAGCCGCCCAACAATCACACATCCGGTGTTCGAAGAGGGAAAAAATAACCCTCTCTCTTCCTATAGAACAACAACAATTTGGGCAGTAATATCTGAACAAAAACGGCAACAATCGCCGGTCCAGACAGTCCTCTCCAGAACAGCAACAACTACTATTTAGAACAACCACCACACCTCCTCTTTCTAACTACACCAAACCCCAATCACTACCCTAATGAGCACAATCATGTTATGATATATCAACTCTTAACTAACCAATTCAGCCACCCAAACACCAACAATCCAACCCAAGCAAACACCGCCACCGGCCAACACCTGTAATAAACTCCAATCAAGCGCCCCACCATCACAACAATGGTTAAAACCTATCAAAAATCTCACCAATACATGCCCTAAAGCCTAATCAGCCACCAAGCCCGAATCATCGCAAACCACAGCTCAACCGAGAGAGAGTACGAACCTCGAAGGCGAGAGAGAGCTGACTTCAAAGTGGTGGCTGTGGTTCGTAAAGAAACAGCGACCCACCGATGAATCCGAATCTGAAAACGGCAGCCCTCTCTTCACGAGAGTCAAGAGCTGAAATTTTGGAAGAAGAAGGTGATTCCCCAAGTTCCTATCGAACCAAGGAAGGAGAAGGGTTGAAGAATTGAAGGGAGGAGAAGGATTAGAGAAGTTAGGGATAAGTTGGTGAGGGAGAGAGAAGAAAAATGAGGAGAGAGAATGAAGAATGATATATATAAAATCGCCAAGTCGTTCGAACGGACACGAAAGTCGTTCAAACGGCCAAGAGGTCTTGGGCCAAATTTCAGTGGATAAGTCGACTCGTTCGAACGATAATAATTCTCGTTGGAACGATAATTTTGTCCAATGGCCAAGACGTCCAGAAAACAAGCAGGGTTCGTTCGAATGAATATAAAACTCGTTCGAACGGGAACTGGGATAACTCCAAAAATGTCATTCTGAGATATTCCTGAGCTACACCGAACACCAAGATCCTCAGAAGACAGGAACAACCCGAAGCAACAAACACAACCCTAACAGAAACAAACCACCGATTTCTCAAATCATAACTCCACCTCCTCTACCCAACGACAACAGAAACCACAGAACTGATGGAACACCAAACACCAAATCATCATATATTAACCAAAAAATTTTGGGTAACTATAGAACTCGTATAAACTATTCAACCACTCAAACGATTTGCCGGTAGCCAAGCTACTAAGAACTGGGGATGTGCGAAATCTATAACGTTCAAAAATTCAAGCCACAATTATTGCGATTCATTTGGTAACTATCCAAGCGTGTTGTGGGTCAAATAGAAGCTCATAAAAACTCTCCAACCTCTCAAACGAGTTGCCAGCAACCAAGATTGTCAGAATTTCGATCTAAAGAAAAGAAGAGAGGTACGAACTCTGTTCCTGTCAAAAATTTAAACTGGGAAAATCTTGATTAATTTGGTAACTATCCTAGCGTGTTGTCGATCAAAAAAGAACTCTTAAAAACTATCCAACCTTTCAAACGAGTTGCCGATAGCCAAGCTTCTCAGAATTGCGATCCAAAGCAACAGAGAGGTGCAAAATCTGTACCAGCCAAAAATTCAAACTTAGAGTTTGGCAATTAATTTGATAACTATCCTAACATGTTTTCGGTCGAAAAGGAACTCATAAAAACTGTACAACCTTTGAAACTAGTTACCGGTAGCAAAGCTTCTCAGAATTACTATCGGTGGGGAGCGAAATCTGTACCGGTCAAAAATTCAAGCCGAGAGTATTACGATTAATTTAGTAACTATCCGAGAGTATTGTCGGCCGAAAGAGAACTTTTAAAAGCTATACAACCTCTCAAACGAGTTACCGGTATCCAAACTTCTCAGAATTGCGAACAAAATCAACATAGAGGTGCAAAATCCGTAACATTCAAAAATTCAAACAATGATTATTGCGACTTATTTGGTAACTGTCCTAGTGATTTGTGGCTGAAAAGGAACACTTAAAAACTATACCACCTCTGAAACGATTTGCCGGTGGCCAAGCTTCTCAGAATTACAATCTAAAGCAACGGGAAGGTACGAAATTCGTCCCGTTAAAAAATTTAAGCCGCGATTATTGTGATTTATTTGGTAGCTATCCAAGCGTGTTGTGGGTCAAAAAAGAACTCTTAAAGACTCTACCACCTTTCAAACGAGTTGATTGCCAAGCTTCTCAGAATTACGATCTAAAGCAATAGAGTGGTGCGAACTCTGTTCCTATCAAAAAATCAAATCGGGAGTATTGCGATTAATTTGGTAACTATTCTAATGTGTTGTCGGTCAAAAAGGAACTCTTAAAAACTATACTACAACCCCTCAAACGAGTTGCCGGTTGCCAAGCTTCACCGAATTATGTAAAAAAGTAACAGAAAGGTGCGAAAATCATATCGTTCAAAAATTCAAACCGCGATTATTACGATTCATTTGGTAACTATCCTAGCGTGTTGTCATTCGAAAATGAACTCATAAAAACTATACAATCTCTCAAACGACTTACCGGTAGCAAAGCTTCTAAGAAAGCCTCTAAGAATTATTATCTAAGCGAAATCCGTACTGATCAGAAATTTAAATCGAGAGTATTGCGATTAATTTGTTAACATTTCTATTGTGTTGACGGTCAAAAGAAAACTCTTAAAAACTATACAACCTCTCTAACGGGTTGCCTGTAGCCAAGCTTCTCAGAATTATGATCTAAAGCATAGGAGAGGTGCGAAATCTGTACTAGTCAAAATTTCAAACTGGGAGTATTGCGATTAATTTGTTAACTATCCTATCGTGTTGTCGGTCCAAAAGGTACTCTTAAAAACTATACAACCTCTCAAATGAGTTGCAGGCTGCAAAGCTTCTCAGAATTACTATCCTACCGTGTTGACGGTTGAAATGGAACTTTTATAAACTATACAACCTCTCAAACGAGTTGCCGGTAGCCAAACTTCCCATAATTACGATCAAAAGCAACGGAGAGGTGCGAAATTCGTGATAGTAGCTCTCAAGATAAGCTAGGTGGAAGAGAAGTTAGTGATAGTGTAATTACTATGTACCAAAATCAAATGCTCAATAACAAGCTCAGTGACCTCAGCTACAAAGGAAGTTATTTCACATGGAGCAACAAGCAGAGTGGCAACAGCAACACTCAAAGTAAAATTGACAGAATTTTCATTTTTGAGGAATGGAGCAACAAATATAGGGCAGCTGAAGGAGTATTTTTGCTACCTAGAATCTCTGATCATTGTCCCATGGTTGTAAGGATTAAGGAGGACACCACTAAAGGTAAGAAGAGCTTTAAAATTTTAATTATTGGGCCAAAGAAGATGGGTTCCAAGAGCTCATAGCAGATGCTTTTAGAGGGCACCACTTTTAATAGATCTGAAGTTGAGTACTTAAATCATGGTATCTCAGACCACTCTCCTTCTATTCTAACCATTTTTAGTGGTTTCAAACATGGCCCGACTCCCTTTAAGTTCTTTAACTCTTGGGCAGACAACCCCAAGTTTGAAGAACTGGTGAGGGGTCATTGGAACTGTAAAAGGAAAGGTAATACTACATTTAGATTCACTACTATGATGAGAGAGTTGAAGCCTATTTTAAAGGAAAAATTTTCTGTTACTAAAGTTGATTTACTGATCTCTAACTCTAAACAAGTTCTTGAGGTTATTCAGAATAATTTGCAAGTGGGTCCTCTCAATTTGTTTTATGCTCATGCTGAAAGATCGGCGCTAAAAGCTTATACAAAGTTGATCAGTTTGGATGAATCCCAGAAAAGACAAAAGTCTAGAGTGCAATGGTTGGCTCCTGGTGACCACAACAATGACTTCTTTCATCGATCCATGCAAAGTAGAAGATCCAGGAATAATATCACATCTATTTTCAATGAAGATGGTAAGGAGCTTGTTAATGAGGAGGACATTGCAGCTGAGGGTATAATGTACTTTGTGGATATCATTGGTAAGCCACACTCTGAAGGTATGCCCCCTAACTTTCTCTCTTGTCTTAATATTTCTTGTCATTCTGTTGATGAGAAGCATGAGATGAGCAGGGTAGTAGTTACAAGGGATGAGATTCTTAGTGCCCTTTTTGGGATTGGGGATGATAAGGCTCCAGGGCCTGATGGGTACACTGCTTGTTTTTTCAAAAAATGCTGGAGTACTATTGGGGATGACTTTATAAATGTTGTGCTTAATTTTTTCCGATCCTCCAAGATGATAAAAAAGTTAAATGCAACTTCTATCACCTAGATTCCCAAAATCCCTATCCCTTGTACTTTTAATGATTTCAGGCCTATTGCTTATAGTAATGTGATTTATAAATGCATATCTAAAGTCATTACTACTCGAATTAAGGTTGTGATTGATAAACTTGTGAGTCCTAATCAGTCGGCTTTTATCCAAGGAAGGAATATCCATGAAAACATCTTATTGACCCATAAGATTCTTAGGAATTACCATAGAGACAAAGGGAATGGATGATGCACATCCAAGATTGACCTTAGGAAAGCTTATGACATGGTTAGGTGGCAAGCGGTCATTGAAATCCTTATGGTCGCTAATTTTCCTGACAACATGATTGGCTGGATCTGGGAGTGTATGTCCACTCCTTCCTACTCTATCAGTCTAAATGGCACCCCTAGAGGTTACTTCCAGGGGAAGAGAGGTCTCAGGCAAGGGGATCCAATGTCCCCCTACCTCTTTGTTTTATTAATGGAAGCTTTTAACTAGAAGATGGTCAAAAATGTTTTTGAGGGAGATTATGAGCTACATCCTAAATGTGTGACACCCCAAATCTCCCATCTGTGTTTTGCCGATGATCTCATTGTGTTTATGAAAGGAACTTTAGATAATGCCTTAACACTGACTATACTCTCAAAGACTTTAACGGTTTTGCTGGGCTGGATATTAATTGCAACAAGAGCAAACTTTTTTGTGCAGGAATGAGTGACTATGAGGGTGATAGTTTAAGTAATATTCATGGCTTTGAGAAGGGAATTTTGCCTGCCAAATATCTTGGATTACCACTTATTACTACTAGACTGAAAAGCTCGGATTATATGCCAATTATTGATGCTCCATGATCAAAGATTTAAAGTTGGAAGTGTAATCTCCTCAGTTATGCTGGGTGGTTATGGTTAAATCTGTCCTTAGCAGTATGCAAGTGTATTGGTCATCTTGTTTTATGCTTCCTGTTGCAACCACTAATTTGATTATAGCTATCTGTAGGAACTTTCTTTGGAGTGGAAAGGAGAAGAGCAGTCGTTCCACTTCTATCAGCTGGGAGAGGTGTTGTTACCCGTACAATGAGTAATGCTGCTGCTATCCTCAAGCATACTTGGAAAGTCATTTCTCATAAGAACTCTCTTTGGGTGGACTGGATCTACAAAAATCAGATTAAGAAAAGGAACTTCTGGTACCTTAAAATCCCTCAAAGATGCTTCATGGTCATGGAGGAAAATCTTGCAAAGAAGAGACATTGCAACAGGCATTGTATCTCACCTCCTGGGAAATGGCAAGGATACCAAGTTCTGGTTGGATCCTTGGCATCCCATGGGTATTCTCAAAAACCTTTTTGATCAATCTCTCAAGTATGATTCTACTCTTCACCTTAATTCCACAATGGATAATGTTATCAATAATGGAGAGTGGGTTATTCCCTTTAACTCTGAATTCCTTATGTCTGAGATCTGGGAAGGGGCAAAGCATGCTCACGGATGAGTTGCTCTCGGAACATTTCCAGCTACCTTTTTTAGCCTTATTTCTGGGATTGAGAGGAATTACAGTTGATGGAGTTGCTGTTAGGGAGGATAAGGTTAACATGGCCAATTTTCTGGGTCTGAAGATTGCAGCTATGTTCCATCCATTTCCATCCATGCCTTCCCTCCATTCCTTTGGATTGAATGGAACAAGAGGGGTTATTGATCTGAATCCAACTCTTCCCATTCCTCATCCACATCTTTTCCACTTACTTCCATCCTTTCATCAATATTGTAACTTGTTTGTGGATGTACCTCCTGCATGGGGCAACATTGGGGCTGATAGATATCCTCTTGCTGCATACAATGGGAGAGTTCAAGATGATGGTCAAGGGCCTGTTCTTGTGGACGAAAGCTTAAGGGTAGTATGCTCTAGGTGCATCCCCTTTCAGATTGAAACATGGTGAGACTAATGGATAGAACTTTGATGCATTTGGATAGATGGTGGATAAAGCTTGCTCCTGCTATGTGACTCTCTTACTTAGCTTTAACAAAGTGTAATTGTAGTTAAATTCAGTTGATGTTGTTGTCTTGTTTAATTGTTAGCCTTCCTTGTGTGGATTGAGCTAGCTAGGCTTTTGCCTTGGTCTGTAACTCTTATATCTTTTTTTATTTCCTGGGGGTTAGTCCCCCAGCTTGCCTTTCAAAAAAAAAAAAAAAAAGCTTTTAGAGGGCATCCTACTGGCAATGCTTTCTTTACTTTACACTCAAAACTTAATAATGCTAGATCTGCTGTGAGAGAATGGAGGAAGGCAAAAATTGGTAGTGTTGAGAATAAAGTGAAAGAAGCTAGATGCTTACTTGACCACATTCAGGCTAACTTGCTGGTGGACCCTACTAATGAGATTTTGACGAGAGAGAAATAAAAAAGCTATATACAACTTCACAACTCTAGCCAAAAAAGAGTAGTCTTACCTTAGACAAAAGGCCAAGGGTTGACTGGCTTACTATGGGAGACACTAATTCCAGCTACTTTCATGGAGCTATTAAGGGAAGGAGAGCAAGGAATGCTATCTTGAGCATCAAGAATGAGCAAGACAACATTATTTATGAACCTACCCTAATAGCTAAAGAAGCTGTTAATTATTTCAAACATATTCTAGGCCAGGGAAAGGTTGATATTAACGTTGAGAAGATTCGAGGACTTAATTTTAAAAATAAAATTCAAAATTTGGATAAGGCTAGCTTAGAGAAAGAAGTTTCAGATGAAGAGATTGAGCTAGCCTTGTTCTCGATTAGTGATGATAAGGCCCCAGGTCCTGATGGGCTAAATGCCCACTTTTACAAAAGTACTTGGAACACAATTAAAAAAGTTTTTTGTAAAGGTATTAATAACTTTTTTAGGAAGGGTAGGATGCTGAAACAGATTAATACTACAGTGGTTGCCCTTGTTCCAAAAACCCTTAATCCCAATACTTTTGGGGATTATAGACCTATATCTTGTTGTAATGTGACCTACAAAGTTATATCTATGATCTTAACAACTAGACTTAAAAGAGTGTTACCCCCTCTCATTAGTAATAATCAAGCTGCTTTTGTTGAAGGTAGAAGCATTATAGATAACCTTATGATTAGTCATGAACTGCTTAGGATTATCATAGGAGCTCTAATAAAACTGATTGCACAGCCAAAATAGATCTTAGGAAGGTTTATGACCTAGTTCAATGGGAAGCCATTGAAACTGTTTTGAGTGTTTTGGGCTTCCCTAAAGTTTATATTGGATGGGTTTTGGAATGTGCGTCTACAGCCTCTTATTCCATCTCTGTGAATGGTTCTCAAGAGGGGTTCTTCCAAGGTAAGGGAGGTCTCAGACAGGGTGACCCCATATCTTCTTATTTATTTGTCCTCATAATGGAAACTTTTGGTTTATTGCTAGCCGAATCAGTGGATACAGGTATGTTTGATCTTCATAGTAAGTGTTCTAACCCTGCATTTGCAGATGATTTGCTTGTATTTTTCAAAGGAAATGTGAACTCAGTCAACTCTATCAGAGCCAGCCTGACTACTCAAAATAGAATTAGTGGACTAGAGGTTAATCTCTCCAAATCTGCTATTTATTTTTCAGGAACAGATGATGTGAACCAACAACAACTTGCTGCAACTCTGGGTTTCAACATATGCACTCTGCCTTTTAAGTACCTTGGAGTGCCTCTTATCTCCACAAGGCTTAAGGCTAGGGACTGCAACAATTTAGTGGAGAGGATTACTTCTAGGATACACTCTTGAAGGTACTCTTATCTTTCATTTCCAGGTAAGCTCCAATTAATCAAATCTGTTCTCAACTCTATACATATATATTGGACTAGCTTATTTATTTTGCCTAAAAGGATCATGAACCAAATTGAGAACACTTTCTCTAAATTCCTATGGCATGGAAATGAAAAGAAGAGAACTGTTCCTATAAGGTGGAATTGCCTTTGTTACCCTAAGAAAGAAGGAGGATTAGGTCTAAGAAGTCTAGAAAAGTGGAATGAGGCTGCTATTATGAGGCATCTCTGGAAGTTGGCTTCTAAAAGTGAGTCTATTGGGCCAAATGGGCTGATACAAACTTACTTAGAAAAATAAATATTTGGTCTATTGATATACCTAGAGATTGCTCCTGGTCCTGGAGGAAAATTCTTAAGATAAGAGATAAACTTAAGCTTATGACCAAACACGTAATTAACAAAGGAGAGCAAACTAGTTTCTGGAATGACCCTTGGCATGAGCAAGGTATCCTCTTGGATAAGTTTAGACAACATCACAGGTATGACTCCTACCTCAAACTTGATACTAAAGTTTCTATTTTCATTATTGATGGGGAATGGTCTATTCCTCCACATATCTGTTATGATCTGCCTGATATTATGAATAGCCTTCCCCAGATTATAGCTAGCAATACGAACTATGACAAGATAGTATGGACTCCTAATAAGATAGGTGTCTATACTGTTTGTGATACTTATGAGCACATAAGGAAGTCTAGAAATAGATTGACTTGGACTACAATTTGCTGGAACTCATATGTCATTCCTAAACAAGGATTTACAGTTTGGCAGTCTATGAAAGGAATCCTGGCTACTCAGGATAGGCTTGTACAAAGGCATGTGTTAAACATTTCACTTTGTACTTTTTGCAAAAATGCCCCTAGAAAGTACATCTCATTTACTTATGAACTGTGTTTTCTCTTATGATATATGGTCTAAAATTCTTGCTATTTCTGGATTTTATAGACACATCGGAGATTTTTATGAAGAAGTGGAATGGCTCTCAAAATTGGAAAAAGGTGATACTATTACAAAAATTGTGCACACCAGTTTCTGCTCCTTTGTGTACCATATATGGAGAACAAGGAATGATGCTGTCTTCAGAAACTAGTTCAGCAATTGCCCTAAGGTGATTAGACAGATCACAAATGATGCTTACATAAGGCTGAATGCTATTATTGTCCGAGCAGCTGATACTGCAAGGAACAGGGAGTGTTGTGGAGCTTGGCACCTACGCCCAGACTATGTTCTACCTAAAACTTTACTCTTATCATGGGACCCACCTCCTCAGGGTATCTATCTTCTTAATTCTGATGGGTCTTACACTAACTCAAGAGGAGGGACTGGAGGCATTATCAAAAATTCTGAAGGTATAGGCATAATTGCCTATGTAGGAATGTTAAAGCCTGTTGATATTGTGCTTCCTGAGATGCAAGCTATTTTACAAGGGCTTGAAACTGTTGTGAACTTGGGACTTCCAAGACTTTGGGTGATACAGATTCAACTTGTATGGTGTCTTACTTGAGAGATGGAGTCATCCCACCATGGAGGTGTTTCCATACTTATAATGCTCTATTGAATCTGATCTAGAGGTTGGAGGAGTTCAATATTTTTCACAAATTTAGAGAGGTGAATGAATGTGCAAATTTTATTGCTGGATACCTGACATGTAATTGTTTTGTGACTTATACCCCAAGCTCTTTTCCAATTGAACTGTATAGATATATAGATAAGGATAAAAGGGGTAAATCAGTCAATAGGATGTAATTCATTTTATCTTGATATATAACTTGCCATGGGGTCTGCCTAACCCTATTTTTCCTTTGCAAAAAAAAAAAAAAAAAAAAAAAGAGGTGTGAAATTCGTACCGTTCAAACATAATAAACCGCAATTATTGCGATTCATTTGGTAAATATCCTAGTGTGTAGTCGTTGAAAAGAACTCATAAAAACTATACAACCTCGCAAACGATTTGCCGGTAGCAAAGTTTCTCGGAATTATTATCTAAAGCAACGGAGAGGTGCGAAATCTCTACCGGTCAGAAATTCAAACCAGGAGTATTGCGATTCATTTGGTAACAATACGAGTGTGTTTACAGTCAAGAGGGAACTCTTAAAAACTATACAACCTCTCTAATGGGTTCCCGGTGGCCAAGTTTCTTTGAATTATGAACAAAATCAATGGTGAGGTGCAAAATTCGTACCGTTCAAAAATTATAAGCCGCGATTATTGCAATTCATTTGGTAACTATCCTAGTATGTAGTCGCTGTAAATGAACTCTTAACAACTATACAACCTCTCAAACGATTTGCCGGTAGCCAAGCTTCTCAAAATTACAATCTAAAACAATGGAGAGGTGAGAAATCCATACCGCTCAAAACTTCAAACCGGGAATTTAGCGATTAATTTGGTACCAATCCGAGCGTATTGTCTGTCGGAAGGGAGCAATTAAAAAATGTTAAACCCCTCAAACGAGTTGTCGGTAGCCAAGCTTCTCTGAATTACAAACAAAATCAACGGAGAGGTCCGAAATCTGTACCGTTCAAAAATTCAAGCTGCGATTATTTCAATTTATTTGGTAACTATCCAAGAGTGTTTTTAGTTGAAAAGAAACTCTTAAATCTCTCGAACCTCTCAAACGAGTTACCGGTAGCCAAGCTTTTCAGAATTACGATCTAAAGCAACGGGGAGGTACGAAATCCGTACTAGTTTAAAATTCAAACCTGGAGTATTGCGATTAATTAGGTAACTATCTTAGCGTGTTGTGGGTTAAAAAGGAACTCTTAAATATTATTGAACCTCCCAAACTTTTTGCCGGTAGCGAAGTTTCTAAAAATTATGAACTAAATCAACGCGGAGGTACGAAATTCGTATCATTCAATAATTCAAACCGTGATTATTTTGATTCATTTGGAAGCCATCCTAGCATGTTGTTGCTGAAATGGAACTCTTAAAAACTATACAACATCTCAAACGATTTGCCGGTAGTCAAGCTTCTCAAAATTACGATCTAAAGCAACGGGGAGCAGCGAAATCTGTACTGTTCAAAATTTCATGCCTCGATTATTGCGATTCATTTGGTAATTATCTTAGCGTGTCGTTGGTACAAATGAAACACTTAAAGCAACGAGGATTATTGCGATTAATTTGGTAACTATCCTAGCGTATTGTCGGTCGAAAATGAACTCCTAAACACTGTACAACCTCCCAAACGAGTTGTGGTAGCAAAGCTTCTCAAAATTACTCTCTAAAGCAACGGGGAGGTGCGAAATCCGTACCGTTCAAAAATTTAAACCATGATTATTGCGATTCATTTGGTAACTATCCTAGTGTGTTGTCATTGAAAAGGAACTCTTGTAAGCTATACAACCTCTCAAACAATTTGCCGTTAGCCAAGCTACTCAGAATTGTGATCTAAAGCAACGGGGAGGTTCTTCTTTTTTTTGAAAGCCAAGCTGGAGGACTAACCCCCACGATATATAAATAAAGATATAAGAGTTGCAGACCGAGGCAAAAGCCTGACTAGCTCGATCCACACAAGGAAGGCTATCAATAAAACCAAACAACAACATCAAAAAAATCAAACTACAATTACACTTTGTTAAAGCTAAGTTAGAAAGTCCCATAGCAGGTGCAAGCTTTATCCACCATTTAACCAAATCCATCAAAGTTTTATGCATTATTCACACCATGCTTCTGTCTGGTAGAGGATGCTCCTAGAGCTTACTACCTTAAGGCTTTCATCCGCAAGAAAAGGCCCTTGAACATCATCTTGAACTCTCCCCGTACATGCAGCAAGAGGAAATCCATCGGTCCCAAAGTCGCCCCAATCAGGAGGTACATCCGTGAGTAAACAGAAAGCACCAGGAGGCATTTCAGGCCAGTTAATTTATACAGTAGGCAGATGAGTGCAGTGGGGATTCAATTTCCATTTATGGAAGGACCTAGTACCACCATTAACATCCCTATGACCATATTTAACAGCATTTGCAATAATTCATATTCAAGTTAAGCGAGATAGCACCACATTCAACAACAGCTCTTGTTCCTTTCAGACCCATAAAATGGATGGATGGATGATGAATGGATGGAAGTAGATGGATAAGTAGTGGATGAGGAATGGATATAATTGAATGGATAAGAACTATTGAAAGCATGTCCCCAAACTCAACAACTCTTGTTCCATTTAATCCAAAAAAATGGATGGATGGATGATGAATGGATGGAAAAGAATTGCTAACTTCAGTCCCAGAAAAGATGGATAACTGGTTAAAAATGGTTGGAAAAAGATTGTTTATAGCATTTTAACTGAGTTATGATAGTTTGTTTCAGAGCACCAACTCATCTGCTCCTCCCAGTTACTAACAACAACAACATCAGCATCAAGAATATCAACAAAAACCATAGTTCATCTCAATCCCAGAAAGAAAACTGAAAATGGTAGCTGAAAATATTAAGAGAGCAACTCCTCTATTCCATTTTGAAAGTCCATCTTTATATGATCATAATCAACTGCAATCTCATCCATGAGCATGTGAAGTGGGTCAGAAAATTCAGAATCAATAGTCTCCACAGAAACTGTTATTGCTCTAATGTTCAGAAAATGGATAAATACTTTAAAAGGAAACTAAAAATAGAACAACTCATCAACTCCAATCTGAAAGTACATCTCCATGTGGTCATAATCAGCTACAATTGTCATAGTAATCTCATACATGATCATGATCAGTGGGGCAGAAATTCCAGATTCAATAATAGAAACTGTTATGGCTCTAATGTTCAGAAAATGGAGGAAGACTTTAAACAAAAGATGAAAATAGGACAGCTCATCAATTCCAGTCTGCAAGTACATCTCCAAGTGATCATAATCAGCTGCAATCGTCTAAGAAATCTCATACATGTTCATGATAATTGGTGCAACAACTTCATATTTAAAAGTCTCAACATAAACTTTTATTTCTCTTATTCCTAGAAAATGGACAGACTTACTTTCTGAAAGGAATGAATGACAACTGATATTGTTACCGGCTGATGCTTCAGAACCACAGCCCATCTTAGTCTTGGATTCCATATCCATGTACTCATAATCAACTGCAATCCTCATAATAGCTACAATAGAATCATACTTTCCTAAAGTACAATTTTCCTTCAGCATCTTCATCTAAATTTTTTGCTAGAACTGCATCAAAACAATTCAGATCCAGATCAAAGTGTCCAAAGGTGGGAGCAAGCTTTGTAATATGGTCTGGAGCTCTATTTGCCTCTCTATAAGTATGATAGACCACCCATTCTTCAAAACAGCAAGTATTCTGTGGATATGTCTCATTACACTACTTGTTGCCCAAGGAGCTTCACACTTTCCGTGGATAATATCAACAGCAAGCTGAGAGTCACATCTGAGAATAACTTTAGTTTCAGAGGCTGATGCAGCAAGTAGAAGACCAAACATAACTTCCTGCAGCTCATGCACTGCAATGTCTTGAGAATTCACTCTACCCGTACATGCAGACCTTGCAATGCCCATGTAATTCCTTGCAATTGCTCCATAACTGCCCCATTGGGCTGTAAGAGACCCATCAGTGTTCACACAAATGGTTCCTTCAGGTAGTTTAGGCCAGAAATAGGTGATCTCTGCATGGCGCATGAAGTTCCAATCATGGCATAATGACCTATTTTCTGGAGAGTCTTCCATTTTCTCACTAAAATCAGAGAACTTGAGCTTTACTTCATAGATAATCAGCTGAAATATAGTTTCTGCCCTCGTTTCAATACTTTCAAACATTCTAATGTTTCTCCCCTTCCAGATATGATAGTAAAAGCAGTTGAACACCAATTTCCCCAATGTAGAAACAACACTACTGTTATGAAGGTGGTCTCTACACCACCTGATTTCCTCATCCCATGATTCAACCTGGTGCCTAAAACCCATTTTAATAAGGAGAGCAGACCAGATGAACTTAGAGTACTCACATTCACAAAACAGATGCTCATTAGATTCACAATCAGAGTAGCATAAAACACAAATAGAAAAATCAGCTACTCCCCATTTAAGAAGTTTGTCTTGTGTTTTCAAGGCCTTATGCTAAGCCAAAGCCTTCCAGCTTATGAAGTTGTGCTTAGGAATATTGCCTTGGAAACACACAAGCTTAGTCCAGGATAATGGGGTTTTAGTTGGTCTAATATACTCATAAGTTTGTTTCAAGTTATAAACTCCATTGGAGGATATACTCCAAATAATCTCATTAGGGGCATGAGCATCAATCTGCACATGGTTTGCCCCTTCCCAGATCTCAGACAGAAGGAATTCAGAGTTAAAGGGAATAACCCACTCTACATTATTGATAACATTGTCCATTGTGGCATTAAGGTGGAGAGTAGAATCATACTTAAGAGATTGATCAAAAAGGTTTTTGAGAATACCCATGGAATGCCAAGGATCCAACTAGAACTTGGTATCTTTTCCATTTCCAGCTGTAATGTCTCTACTCTGCAAGATTTTCCTCCATGACCATGAAGCATCTTTAGGGATTTTAAGGTACCAGAAGTTCCTTTTCTTAATATGATTTTTGTAGATCCAGTCCACCCATAGAGAGTTCTTATGAGAAATGATTTTCCAAGTATGCTTGAGGATAGCAGCCGCATTACTCACAGAGATGTCCCTAATTCCAAGACCCCCCTCTTTGAAAGGGTAACAACACCTCTCCCAGCTGATAGGGATGGATCTGCAGCTCTTCTTCTCTCCACTCCAAAGAAAGTTCCTATAAATAGCCATAATCAAATATGTAGTTGCAACAGGAAGCATAAAACAAGATGGCCAATCCACTTGCATATTGCTAAGGACAGATTTAACCATAACCATTCTCCCAGTATAACTGAGGAGCTTAAACTTCTAACTTTCAATCTTAGAACATAGAGCATCAATTATAGGCATACAATCCGAGCTTTTTAGTCTAGTAGTAATAAGTGGTAATCCAAGAAATTTGACAGGCAGAATTCCTTTCTCAAAGCCAAGAATATTACTTAAACTATCACCCTCATAGTCACTCATTCCTGCACAAAAAAGTTTGCCCTTATTGCAATTAATATCCAGCCCAGCAAAACCATTAAAATCTTTGAGAGTATTAGTCAGTGTTAAGGCATTATCTAAAGTTCCTTTCATAAACACAATGAGATCATCGGCAAAACAAAGATGGGAGATTTGGGGTGTAGCTCATAATCTCCCTCAAAAACATTTTTGACCATCTTCTGGTTTAAAGTTTCCATTAATAAAACAAAAAGGTAGGTGGATATTGGATCCCCTAGCCTAAGACCTCTCTTCCCCTGGAAGTAACCCCTAAGGGTGGCATTTAAACTGATATAGTAGGAAGGAGTGGACATACACTCCCAGATCCAGCCAATCATGTTTTCAGGAAAGTTAACGATCATAAGGATTTCAATGACAGCTTCCCACCTAGCCATGTCATAGGCTTTTCTAAGGTCAATCTTGGCAGTGAGTCTTGCTTTCCCTTTGTCTCTATGGTAATTCCTAAGAATCTCATGGGTCAATAAGATTTTATCATGGATATTCCTTCCTTGGATAAATTCAGACTGATTAGGACTCACAAGTTTATCAATCATGACCTTTATTTGAGTAGTAATGACTTTAGATATACATTTATAAATCACATTACTACAAGAAATAGGTCTTAAATCATTAAAAGTACAAGGGATAGGGACTTTGGGAATCAAGGTGATAGATGTAGCATTTATCTCTTTAAGCATCTTGAAGGATTTGAAAAAACAAGCACTGTACCCCTCAGGCCCTAGTGCCTTATCATCCCCAATCCCAAAAAGAGCACTAAGAATCACATCCCTAGTAACTACCCCACTCATCTCATGCTTCTCATCAATAGAAAGACAAATAAAGTTAAGACTATAGAGAAAGTTTGGGGGCATGCCTTCAGAATGTGGCTTACCACCGATGTCCACAAAGTACTTTATGCCCTCAGCTGCAATGTCCTCCACATTGACTAGCTCCTTACCTTCCTTATTGAAAATAGTTGTGATGTTGTTTCTGGATCTTCTACTTTGCATGGATCTATGAAAAAAGGCATTGTTCTGATCACCAAGAGCAAGCCATTGCATTCGAGACTTTGTCTATTTTGGGATTCATCCAATCTGATCAACTTAGTATATAAGCTTCCAGCGCCGATCTATCAGCATTAGCATAAAACATATTGAGAGGATAGAACCATTGGGCTCTTGGCCCAATGGTGGCTGTACCTCTCCACTTAGAGAGAGGTCGTCGTGGGTTCGAAACCTCGTGGGGTTGGATACTCAGGGTTACGGATCCCTATAAAAAACCGGCTTGCCTTCCAAAAAAAATATATATATTGAGAGGATACACTTGCAAATTGTTCTGCAAGAACTTGTTTAGAGTTAGAGATCTGAATATCAACTTTAGTAGCAGCAAAAAATTTCTTTAAAATTGGCTTTAACTCTCTCATCATAGCAGTGAATCTAAAGGTAGCATTTCCTTTCCTTTTACAGTTCCAATGACCCCTGACTACTTCTTCAAACTTGGGAATGTCAGCCCAAGAATTAATGAACTTAAAGGGATTCGGACCATGATTTGTGCCACTAAAAATAGTCAAAATAGAAGGAGAGTGGTCTGAGATACCATGATTTAAAAACTCAACTTCAGATTTATTAAAAGTGGATACCCAGCAGGAATTGACCCTATCCCTATCAAGTTTACAAGCGATTCTTCTACCCCACACCTTCTTGTTATTCCAAGTAAGAAAGTTGCCCTTATACTTGCAATAAACAAGGTCGGTGTTCTGGATGCATTGTTTAAAGTCAACAATTTGGAAGGGCCGGACTTGTCTACCCCCGACTTTCTCTTGGGAAGATAAAAAATATTATTAAAATCCCCCAAGAGAGCTAAAGGCTTAGTCACATTACAAGCTAAGTCTTCAATATCATTCCATAAAGTCCTCCTAGCAGTCCTGGAGTTACTACCATATATAACAACAATTTTTATCTCAATGTTGTTATTAAGTGTGAGATCTGCAGTAATCATTTGCTCAGATATGCTGAAATAATTTGCTTTAGCAAACCTAGAATCCCAGCAAAACCAGATTCAACCAGAAGGGGAGAATTCATAGTTTTGTTTAGACTCCCAATTCTTGCAAATTGAGTTTAAGATCCAGTTCTTATTGCAAGGCTTTACCTTAGCCTCAACAAGGCCAATTTTTTTTAAATGGTGCACCTTAATCCAGTTTCTAACTTTAGCTTGTTTCATAGGATCATTAACACCTCTAATATTCCAACACCCAAAATTTATTTTAGATGTACTCATCATACATGGTGTAAACAGATAAGAAAAAATACATCCATCCATCCAAGCCTCCCGAGCTTAGAAGCCACCTAAAAGAGTGGCATGGGATATGTGATACCAGCCACACATTCTAGAATCAGCCCAGTCTGCCCAGTCATAATCACCATTAAAGTTCCATTGTCTTAAAGAAGTAGGGATCCTTTCGCAACGTCAGAAAGCCTGCAAAGTAAGAAAAAAAATCACTCTCATTGCCTGTTTTGTGGGTATAGCAGCTGTACACAGCCATGCATAAGTTGGTGGAGGTCATAAGCTTGGGGTTGCCCCTAAACTCATAATTAGCCACCAAAGACACATAGATATCATACCAGCTACTCACTCCCTCACTAGACTCAAATTCCCTCAATTGTACTCTCCAGAAAAATTATTTCTGGAGGAAATTAACCCTCTTCATAAAAAGGGCCTTCTACTCCAAATAAAAACCTACAAAATAGAAGCATAGAGAAAACGTGAAAATTTCCAACCTTAAGAGAGTTAGGAGCCAAGCCCAGCAGTACTCTCTTAAGGCAGATTTCCTCAAGGTAAGAAAAAACTATTCATGAGATGATTTATAGGCAGGAAATTGGCTTACAATTATGTTAAAGCTACTCTATCTGCTCTATGGGCCCTTAAGGGAGACCTTGAAATGACTGCTAGAAGAAGCCACTTCTTCTTCAAATTCTCTAACTGGGAAGATAGGCTTCTGCTTTGGAGCATGGGAGCGAACACATTGCTAGCAGAATGTTCATCTTGAGAGAATAACATCCCTTCATTGAGTATGAACCTATTGAAGCAAAATCCTTGCCTATTTGGGTTTTGATACATGATGTGCCCACTCAATGCTGGAATCAAGATGGGATTGCGAAAATTACAAGCTTGATAGGCAGGCCCATGTACACAGATAAAGCTACAGAAAGTAAAAGAAGGCCCTTTGTGAGAGTTTGTGTGGAAGTCATGGCTACAAATGAACGCCTGATACCAGTAAAGTGTCCTAAGCAATTAACTCAGTCACAGATATAATATACTAAACTATGCATTTCTATAACTCACGAATCAGCATAATAATCAAGTTATTCAGGAAGATAAAACTCGCCTGTAACCTAATGAAATGCTCCAGCAGAATCAATCCGAGCAAGCAACCCTAAGCTCCAATAACAGCATCTCGCGGACATGCCACCCGAATCACGGAGCAACCCAACCGCAACACTGCAACCATCGCAACAACCCAAACAACACCACCACCGTCAAACCCAACACCTTCAACCATCACAACTCCGTAAATCAGCAAAAACCCAATAACCACAAACCCTAAAATCACCCCACGATCACAAACCCTAAAACCGAGGGTTTCCTCCAAAGCCAAAATCAGAAAAAAAAAAAAATCACCCGAATTGCAGGACAACTCAACCGCAATGCCATAGACAACGCACGCAACCCAACCAATCACCACCACCGAACACCCAAATCTACCAACAATTACAACCCACGATCAAACCCAATACTTGCGATAATCGCAAACGCCGCAAGCCCTAAATCACCAATAATGCGAACCCAAACAAATCCCCACAATCACAAACCCTAGAAATCAGACCCTACGCCGAATCGAGAGGAATTAACGGAATGGGAATCGAGATTAACTCACCAAAGATAGGAGTGAAGATCGTGGCGAAGCTCGGCGAAGAATCCGAGAACGATGGGGAAGATTGGATCAAGAGTAAGGAGGAGAGGGGAATGGTTAAGGGAGAGGAGAGAGAAGAGTAAGTTTGGAGTGAAAAGAGAGGAAGTGAGGAAAATAGAGGATATATATAAAATTGGGATATTCTTATTCGAACAGAGAGGATCCTATTCGAACAGAAGAAGTCCCGTTCGAATAAAAAGGGTCAACGAAGAAACTCAACAACTCAAGAAGAATCCTATTCGAACAGAGGGAAAATCCTATTCGAACAGAGAGAATCATGTTCGAATAGAGTAACTCAGGGAAAAATTTAACTGTTCAAGGAGGATCCAATTCGAATAGGGAAGAAGATCTTATTCGAACCGAGAAGGTCCTGTACGAACAGAACTGGTCTGTTCAGAAAAAGAAGATTCCAGAAAACCTAACGGCCAACCCCAGACAACCCCGGACACCCCATAATCAAACCAAACCACCAACACCGCCACACAAACACTACTACAAACCAACAAAAGTTTCCCAAGGTATAAACACCACCTCCACCGTCTCACAACCACCAAAACGCTTAAACCCCCAAAAAGGAAACTTTGCCCGAAAAACTCCGAAAACCTATCGGCTAATCGAACGGCTCAACGGAACCACACCAAACCACAAACATATTAGACAAACATCACTACCAACCCATCTGAGGTTCCCATGGCCTCAACGCCACCTCCTCCTCTGAATAACCACCGTACCACCAAAACTACATAAAGGAATCAAACATACAAATCCTGCCAAAAGGAATAAATGGATGCATAATGGATGAAAAAGTACATGCGGAATATATACGGAATATATGTGCGGAATTTATCGTGGAGGAATAATAATAATAATACTTAATAATAAATAATAAATATAACTCGAAAATCTGGGACATTACATTTTCATTTCGGTGATTTTGGTGGTTGTTAGGCAGAGGAGGTTGAGTTGCGTTTTCAGGAGCCTGTGCTTGGTTTGGTGGGAGTGTATCTTGTTTTTGTGTTGTTGTGCGGTGAGTGATCCAGGGGGATCTTCGGAAGATTTTTGTGCTTTTTGACAGTTTTCGTCTGAGCGGAATCTGCATGTTTTTTTGAGTTTTAGACTGTCTCATTATATTCGAACAAGCTTGTTTCTCTTCGAATATGTTTCTTCCTATCTCATTTTAATTGAACAGCTTATTTTTCTGCTTTAATAGATTTCTAACTGTTTCATTTTATTCCAACAACTTTTTCTCTGTTCAAATAGATATATTTTCAATTGATTTCTATTTGTCTTATTTTATTCGAGCAAGCTAGTTTATGTTCGAATATGGTTCTTCATGTTCAGTTTATTTTAAACAGAGGCGTGTTTTGACGACCAGGTTGGATCTTTTCTTGTGATTCTTAGCCATTGATCTCGAGATGAGTGCTAGTTTTTAGGGTTTTAATTCTCCCAATTCTCTTTCTCTCTCCCTCTCACTCTCAAATTTGAATCCTCCCCTCCCTAGCTCTTCCTTTGCAATTAAATATTGGGTTGGTCTTCACCATTTCATCCAGTGAGTAATTTCCCTATTCCTCTTCCTTATGGTTAATTTGTTTTCGTTTTAGGGTTATGTGATTATTGGGTTGATTTAGGGTTCTGTGATTGGGGTATTTTTTGAACTTATTAGATTTATCGTCTATCCGGCGAGTGTCCCTTCCTTGCTAATTTCCTCTACTAGTTTAATCAGTGTTGGTTAGAGTGATATGCATTGGCAGTGAGGTGTTATGTGATTTTGCTATAGTCCATTTTGGATTCTTTTATATAGTTGTTAATTCAGCTTGTTTCCAATTGTTAGGCATGTAGAGTTGTGTTTCTCTTTTTTCTTTTAGGAAGTTGTGCATTCGTGTGGTATTCACGTGGCCTTGTCCTTGAATACTGTGTTTCAGTAGTTTTGAGACTGATGTGGTTTGGATGTTATGACTGGTAGCCACTGTTCATCTGTGTTAGGATTGTTTACCATTCTCCCCGGCAGGTGTGCTGGCGGCTATTGTGCTTTGATCCTTGGGATCTGTTTGCATCTGTTTATTTTATATTCTTTTAACTTAACGAGGTCGAATGCTTAAAACAGCTCTACATCGGTTTACCCTCGATAGAATTTAGGATTCCTATATCAGGTTAAAATAGTAGGGTAAAGTTCGGGCAGGACACTATCATAATTATTACCCATCCAGGAGTGTGGGATGGTATGAGACAGTTTTCCTCAGGTGGTGTCTTATCTTCTGTGAGGTTAAAATTCCTTAGAATTGCAAATAAAGTTTGGACGTTGGCTCTTTGGGTTAGAAAGCCCAGAATACTCTGATCAAGCGATAAATCCTTAGCGTGGTCGTGTTTGACAAAAATCATACCCCTTATATCCAATTGAGATCTCTTTAAGGTTATTTATGTACTAGCGGTTGATCAACCCATATATACTTTATAATAGGGTCTAGTTCATTGATTTCATTGCATCATTAAGCATCCAGTATTAAGACAATTCTAGAATCATATTATATCATGTCATCATTATTATCATCATCGCATTATTATATCTTTATTCATCTTCTCTTAGATATTTCCTCTTACCTCTATTCTTTACTTATATTACTGTACCTTAAGCATTCCCTATCTCATTCACCTCTTCCTCTTTCTTTGGACCAGTTTTATTAGTAGGTTATTTAGCTTTGTTGGGCATTAGTGAGCCGTGGTTTGCTCACTCTCATTTTGTCCTCCCTTTCAGAGGCAGAGTAATTACTGGTTTTGCTGAGGGCTTCAGCTGTGTGGAGACAAATTTGTTGTTCAGATCTGTCCTAGTTATTATATTCTTGAACGATGATCTTAGCTTTTATCGCCGTACATTATCGAGATATTGTATTTATATCTTCAGTTTGATATATATATATCATTTGTTCCGCTTTATTCTTCATTTTACTCTGATGATATTGCCATAGTGAATGACTGAGCTATTTCCTATTAGCATGGTTATTCGTGGGGGTGAATCTTTGGATTCCCCGAGCTGTACGCCCTGGATGCCTTTGTTTTAAATATGCTTTAATTATTGGAATTTTGGGCGTGACAGTCTTGGTATCAGAGTTGTAGGTTAATTCTTATCTCAGTTCTTGCAATCATATGATGAGATATTTTCTAGACGGAGTTAGGTCAATTCCTTTTCAGTTTTACGTATTTTAACGTATTCCTTCTATTACCTATCTTCCTCCTTTCCAAAGATGTGTGCTTATTGTTTGTATAGATGGCTAGAGGTAGTAGAGGCCGAGGTCGTACTGTAGGCCATGGTCGTGGAGGTACTCGTGGTGGTGTACTTGCTGATGAGCCAACGCTCAGTTAGGAGAGTTTGGGATCTATTCCTATTGTTCAGGATGAGTATATAGTTTCAGAGGCTGGGGTTGATGTGGAACAGTACCAGAAGACCAGATTCATCTGGATATTGCTCTAACTCTAGTGGTTCAGATAATTACGATCTAAAGCAACGGAGAGGTGCAAAATACGTACAGGTTAAAAACTCAAACCGGGATTATTGCGATTACCTCAATAACTATGTTCAGAAATCTTGTGAAGTTCCTTGGAGCGGTAGACACCTTCTAAGCAATATTAATAAGGAAATGGGGTCATTTGAAAGCTTCTGTACTTGTTTAATTTGGAAAGAAACTAATTGGGGTGCCCATTTCTTGGCTGCCCAGGCTCCTGAAACAGGTGTTGTTACTTAGGATTATGGCTCCTTTCCAGATGCTTTCATATCCATTCTTAGTGAAGATGCCAAGGAAAGATCTACTCAAGACACTAAAATTCAGTTTGACTGTGGTTCCAAACATCTTGCTACTATTTTTGTTGTTGGGTCGAACAAGGAATGGTTAGGCCTACTGGTCTCTTGGGGAAATCCAGGGAACAACTGCAGTAATGAGGATGATGTTGTTTTTATTGCCACTGTGGATTACTGCTGTAATAATGGAATACTGCACTGCCATTTAATTTTGGAGTATCCTATTTTTGTAATTATGGAGCATACCATATCAGATGCCATCATTACAGTACCTTACTCCCTTGTTGTTGATGCGTTCATTGCTGATGTTATCCTTCACTTCCTAGTTGATGATGCTTATGGATCTGATCACTATGGGAGCATGGTGTTCATTTTGAGCTCCTTTGCTGAAGACTTGAAGTCTATTACTTACTAGTATAGCATAATCCTTTTGGAATCTGTAAGTTTTTTGTAGTTTTTTACATTTTTGTATTATTCTCCTTTTGAGCTTCTCCTCATTGAGAGTTCACTTTTGTAAATTCCTTTTTCAAAATAGCAGGGGGGGCTGCTTTCAACCCCAGCTTACCAGTCAAAAAAAACTATTCTAGCTTATTGTCGGTTGAAAAGGAACTCTTAAAATCTACATAACCACTCAAACGAGTAGTCGGTAGCCAAGCTCCCCAGAATTACAATCTAAAGCAACTGATAGGTGCGAAATCTGTACCATTCAAATATTCATACCGCAAGTATTGCCATTACTTTGAAAACTCTCCTAGCATGTAGTCGTTCGCAAAGAAACTCTTAAAAATGATGGAACCTCCCAAACGTGTTGCCGGTAGCCAAGTTTATTAGAATTACAATGTAATGCAATGGAGAGCTGCGAAATCCGTACCGGTCAAAAACTCAAACAAGGAATATTGCGATTAATTTTGTAACTGTCCTAGCAAGTTGTCGGTCGAAAAGGAACTCATAAAATCAACGTAACCTCTCAAACGAGTAGTCGGCAGCCAAGCTTCTCAGAATTACGATATTATGTAAGGGAGTGGTACGAAATCCGTATCGATCAAAAATTCAAACCGCGAGTATTGTTATTCATTTGGTAATAATCCAAGCATGTTGGCGGCTGGAAAAAATACTCCTCAAATTGATCTAACATCTCAAAGGAGTTGATGGTTGGCAAGCTTCCCAGAGTTACGATCTAAAGCAACGGAGAGGTGCGAAATCTGTACATGTCCAAAATCTCAAACCGGGACTATTGCGATTAATTTAGAAACTATCCTAGCTTATTGTCGGTCAAAAAGGAACTTTGAAAAACTACATAACCTCTGAAAGGAGTAGTCGGTGGCCAAGCTTCTCAGAATTATGATATAAAGCAACGGAAATGTGTGAAATCCGTATCGGCAAAAAATTCAAACCGCGTGTATTGTTATTGATTTGGTAACAATCCAAGCATGTTGGCGGATGGAAAGAAACTCTTAAAATTGATCCAACCTCTTAAACGAGTTGACGGTAGCCAAGCAACTCAAAAATACGATCTAAAGCAACAGAGTGGTGAGATATCCATACCGGTCAAAAATTGAAACCGGGTGTATTGCGATTATTTTGGTAACTATCCTAGCTTGTTGTTGGTCGAAAATGAATTTTTAAAAACTATACTACCTCTCAAATGAGTACACGGTAGTCAAGAATCTCATAATTGCGATCTAAAGCAACGAAGAGGTACCAAATCCGTATCAAGCAAAAATTTAAACCCCAAGTATTATTATTCATTTGGAAACAAACCTAGCAAGTTGTCAGATCCTTGCTTGTTGTTGGTCGAAATGAAACATCTAAAAACTATACTACCTCTCAAATGAGTACACGGTAGCCAAGAATCTCATAATTGTGATCTAAAGCAACGAAGAGGTACCAAATCCGTATCAGGCAAAAATTCAAACCACAAGTATTGTTATTCATTTGGTAACAAACCTAGCAAGTTGTCGGTCGAAAAGAAACTCATAAAAATGATCTAACCACTCAAACGAGTTGACGGTAGCCAAGCTTCTCAGAAATGTGATCTAAAGAAACGGAGAGCTGTGAAATCCGTATCGGTCAAAAATTGAAATCGGGAGTATTGCGCTTAATATAGCATAACTATCCAAGCTAGTTCTTGGTC
Organism: Kingdonia uniflora; assembly: GCA_014058105.1. NCBI lineage: Eukaryota > Viridiplantae > Streptophyta > Magnoliopsida > Ranunculales > Circaeasteraceae > Kingdonia > Kingdonia uniflora. The sequence goes on from JACGCM010002305.1 coordinate 58,061, forward strand.
GAAAATGAATTTTAAAAACTATAATATCTCTCAAACGAGTACTCAGTAGCCAAGAATCTCATAATTACGATCTAAAGCTACAGAGAGGTGAAAAACCTGTACAGGTCAAAAATATAAACGAGATTATTGCAATTATTTTGGTAACTATCCTTGCCTGTTAACCGTAGAAATGGAACTCTAAAAATCTACATAACCACTCAAACGAGTAGTCGGCAGCCAAGCTTCCTAGAATTACGATCTAAAGCAAGTGATAGATGCGAAATCCATAGCGTTCAATAATTTGTACCGCAAGTATTGCCATTCCTTTGGAAACTATCCTAGCATGTAGTCGTTACCAAAGAAACTCTTAAAAGTGATGAAATCTCTCAAGCGAGTTGCCGGTAGCCAAGCTTGTCAGTATTACAATCTAATGCAACGGAGAGCGACGAAATCCGTACCGGTCAAAAACTCAAACATGAAGTATTGCAATTAATTTGGTACTTGTCCAAGAAAGTTGTCGGTCGAAAATGATCCCTAGAAATCTACATAACCTCTCAAAGGAGTAGTCGGTAGCCAAGCTTCTCAAAATTAGATTATAAAGCATGGGAGAGGTACGATATCCGTATCGATCAAAAATTCAATCCGCGAGTATTGTTATTCAATTGGTAGCAATCCAAGCATATTGGCAGTATGAAAAAAAACTCTTATAATTGATACGACCTCTCAAAGAAGTAGACGGTAGCCAAGCATCTCAGAATTGCGATCTAATGCAACGGAGAGGTGAGAAATCCTTACAGGTCCAAAAACTCAAGCCGGGAGTATTGCGATTAATTTAGTAACTATCCTAGCTTGTTGTCGGTCGAAAATGAACTTTAAAAAGCTACATAACCTCTCAAAGGAGTAGTCGGTAGCCAAGCTTCTCAAAATTATGATATAAAGCAACGAAAATGTGTGAAATCCGTATCGGTAAAAAATTCAAACCGTGAGTATTGTTATTCATTTGGTAAGAATCCAACCATGTTGGCAGATGGAAATAAACTCTTAAATTTGATACAAAGTCTTAAACAATTTGACGGTAGCCAAGCTTTTCAGAATTACGATCTAAAGCAATAGAAAGGTCTGAAATCCGTACAGTTCAAAAATTGAAACCGAGAGTTTGGCGATTAATATGGAAACTAGCCTAGCTTGTTGTTGGCCGAAAAGGAACTCTTAAAAACTATGCAACCTCTCAAGCGTGTACTTGGTAGCAAAGAATCTAAGAATTTTTGTCTAAAGTAACTAAGAGGTTCAAAATCCGTATCGGTCAAAAATCCAAGCCGCGAGTATTGTTATTCATTTGGTAACAATCTTAGCATGTTGTCGGTCGAAAAAAAGCTCACAAAAATGATCCAACCTCACAAACGAGTTTACGGTAGCTAAGCTTCTCATAAATACAATATAATGCAACGGAGATGTGCGAAATCCGTACCGGTCAAAAATTGAAACCGGGATTATTGCGATTAATTTGGTAACTATCCTAGCTTGTTGTTGGTCGAAAATGAACTTATTAAAACTATATTACCTCACAAATGAGTACTCGTAGGCAAGAATCTCATAATTGCGATCTAAAGCAACAGAGAGATGTAAAATCCGTATCAGTCAAAAATTCAAAGCACGAGTATTGTTAATCAATTGGTAACAAACCTTGCATGTTGTCGGTCAAAAAGAGACTCATAAAAAAGATCCAACCTTTTGAATCGAGTTGACGATAGCCAAGCTTCTCAAAAAGACGATCTAAAGCAACGGAGTGGTACGAAATCCGTACCGGTCAAAAAATAGAAACCAAGAATATTGCGATTAATAACGTAACTATCCTAGCTTGTTGTTGGTCGAAAATGAAATTTTAAAAACTATACTACCTCTCAAACGAGTACTCGTTAGCCAAAAATCTCATAATTACGATCTAAAACAACGGAGATCTGAAAATCCGTATAGGACGAAAACTCAAAATTGGGAGTATTGCCATTATTTTGGTAACTATCCTAGCTTGTAGTCGTTCGAAAAGAAACTCTTAAAATCTACATAATCACTCAAACGAGTAGCCGGTAGCCAAGCTTCCCAGAATTACGATTTTAAGCAACTGATAGATGCAAAATCCGTACCGCTCAAAAATTCATACCCCAAGTATGTCCATTCCTTTGGAAACTATCCTAGCATGTAGTCGTTTAAAAATAAACTCTAAAAAATTATGAAGCGTCTCAAACGAGTTACCGGTAGCAAAGCTTCTCAAAATTACGATATAAAGCAAGGGAGAGGTGCGAAATCCGTTTCGGTCAAAAATTCAAACCACGAGTATTGTTATTCATTTGGTTAAATTCCAAGCATGTTGGCGGTTGGAAAAAAAATTCTTAAAATTGATCCAACATCTCATACAAATTGACGACAGCCAAGCTTCTCAAAATTATGATCTAAAGCAACAAGGAGATGTGAAATTCGAATCGGTCAAAAAACTCAAACCGGGAGTATTGCGATTAATTTGGTAACTATCCAATCTTGTTGTCGGTTGAAAATGAACTCTTAAAAACTTCATAACCTCCCAAAGGAGTAGTCGGCAGCCAAGCTTCTCAGAATTACGATATAAAACAACGGAGAGGTGCGAAATCCGTATCGGTCAAAAATTTAAACCACGAGTATTGTTATTCATTTGGTAACAATCCAAGCATATTTGTGGTTGGATAGAAACTCTTAAAATTGGTCCATCCTCTCAAACGAGTTGACGGTAGCCAAGCTTATCAAAAGTACGATCAAAAGCAACGAAGAGGTGTGAAATCCGATCCGGTCAAAAATTGAAATCGGGAGTATAGCGATTAATTTGGAAATTATCCTAGCCTGTTGTTGGTTGAAAAGGTACTTTTAAAAATTATACTACCACAAAAACGAGTACTAGGTAGCCAAGAATCCCATAATTACGATCTAATGCAACGGAGAGGTGAGAAATCCGTACCGGTAAAAAATAGAAACCTCCCATTGCGATTAATTTGTTAACTATCCTAGCTTGTTGATGGCCAAAAGGGAACTTTAAAAAACAATACTACCTCTCAAACGTGTTCTCGGTAGCCAAGAATCTCATAATTGCGATCTAAAGCAACGGAGAAGTGCGAAATTCGTACAGGCCAAAAACTCAAACCGGGAGTATTGCGATTATTTTGGTAACTATCCTAGCTTGTTGTCATTCGAAAAATAACTATTTAAATCAACATAACCCCTCAAACCTGTAGTCGGTAGCCAAGCTTCCCAGAATAACGATCTAAAGCAACTGATAGGTGCGAAATCTGTACCGTTCAAAAATTCATACCGCGAGTATTGCCATTCCTTTGGAAACTATCCTAGCATGTTGACGTTCGAAAAGAATTATGATCTGAAGCAACTGATAGGTGCAAAATTCGTACATGTCATAAATTGAAGCCGCGAGTATTGCGATTAATTTTGAAATTATCCTAGCCTGTTGTTGGTCGAAAATGAACTTTTAAAAATTATACTACCTCTAAAACCAGTACTCGGTAGCCAAGAATCTCATGATTACGATAAAAAGCAACGGAGAGGTGCAAAATCCGTACCGGTCAAAAATGGGAACCGGGAGTGTTGGAATAAATTTGGTACCTATCGTAGCTTGTTGTTGGTCGAAAATGAACTTTTTAAAACTATACTACCTCTCAAATGAGTTCTCGGTAGCCGAGAATCCCATAATTACGATCTAATGCAACGGAGAGTTGCAAAATTCGTATAGGCCAAAAACTCAAACCGGGAGTATTGTGATTAATTCGGTAACTATCCTTGCTTGTTGTCGGTCGAAAAGAAATTTTTAAAATCAACAAGCCACTCAAACGAGTAGTAGGTAGCCAAGCTTCTCAGAATTACAATATAAAGCAAGGGTGATGTGCGAAATACGTATCGATCCAAAATTAAATCCGCGAGTATTTTAATTCCTTTTTTAATAATCCAAGCCTGTTGGCGGTTGGACAAACAACTCTTAAAATTGATCCAACCTCTAAAAGGAGTTGACGGTAGCCAAGCTTCACAAAATTTATATATCAAGCAACGGAGAGGTAGGAAATCCGTACCGGCCGAAAAGAGACTCATAAAAATGATCCAACCTCTCAAACGAACTGACAGTATCCAAGTTTCTCCGAAATGCGATCTAATGCAACGGAGAGGCGCGAATTCCGTACGGGCCAAAATAGAAACCGGGAGTATTGCGATTAATAACGTAACTATCTTAGCTAGTTGTTGGTCGAAAATAAACTTTTAAAACTATACTAACTCTCAAACCAGTACTCGGTAGCCATGAATCTCATAAATACGATCTAAATAAACGGAGACGTGCAAAATCCGTACCGGTTAAAAACTCAAACCAGGTGTATTGCGATTATTTTGTTAACTATCCTAGCTTGTTGCCGGCCGAAAATGCACTTTGAAAAATTGCACAACATCTCAAAGGAGTAGTCGATAGCCAAGCTTCACAAAATTGTGATATAAAGCTGCGGAAAGGTGCAAAATCCGTATCGGTAAAAAATTCAAGCCGCGAGTATTGTTATTCATTTGGTAAGAATCAAAGCATGTTGACGGATGGAAAGAAACTCTTAAAATTGATCCAACCTCTCAAACGAGTTGACGGTAGCTAAGCTTCTCGGAAATGCGATCTAAAGGAACGGAGATGTGAGAAATCAGTACCGCTCAAAAATTAAAACCTGGATTATTGCAATTAATTTGATAATTATCCTAGCTGGTTGTTGGTAAAAAATGAACCATATAAGAAGTACGATCTAAAGCAAAGGAGAGGTGAGAAATCCATACCGGTCAAAAATTGAAATCGGGAGTATTGCGATTAATTTGGTAACTATGCTAGCTTTTTTATTGGTCGAAATGGAACTCTTAAAAACGATACAACCTCACAAGCGAGTACCTGGTAGCTAAGAATCTTAGAATTACGTTTTAAAGCAACGGAGTGGTGCGAAATCCGTACTGGTCAAAAACTTACACCAGAAGTATTGCGATAATTTTGGTAACAATCCTAGCTTGTTGTCGGTCGAAATAGAACTCTTTAAATCTACATAGCCACACAAACGAGTTGTCGGTACCTAAGTTTCCCAGAATTACGATCTAAAGCAACTCAGAGGTTCAAAATCCGTACAGACAGCAGCTTCCGACACAGATGCCCTCCAGTGACTCAATTGCACCATCTAAACCTAGATGAAGCAGTAACTTAACCGTCACGACATCTAAACAACATCAGTCTCTAAGATTCCTCAAAGCAATATGATTACCATCAAGTACTACAGTACTCTAGCTATCAACACAGACTAGTACTCATGGGGTGACCTACAAGTATCCAACAATCCCCAATAACCTAACTGCATCACAATCCTCCTAAGCATGTACATAAGTCACCAGCACGGATGTACAGGAACCCACCAGGTCTATCTACACCCAAGGTGACAATCTCCGCGAACAGATGCTCGACGGTAACAGTTTCCCTACACTGATGTGACAGTCCCCCCAGTAGATTCTAACGTCACGGGTGACGTACAACTTCATAAACTACCTGGCTCAGCCGCGTATCTCACTGAGCCATGCTGTCTCGCTGCTTCCCAGATGACGGAAGGGAATACAGCCCTAACAGCCTATTAACTCTAAGAATCATGAGGACAAAAAGTGTCACAATACGATAAGCAAACAATCCTAAGACAAACTATCAGAAGTTCAACATCCACGACAAATCACCACGGACAAGCCGTCTGCTCATCACCAACTACTAACAGTCCAAGAGATTTCACACTCCCACAGAAAATCTAACATTCCAACTAGCCACCAATCACAGCGACAGTGCTCAAGGACCAGGCCTCGAGAATACAGAGTACACCTAGACTAATCCTAAGATAAATCAAAACAATAGCAGACAATAGGACGAGCTCTGAATCGAAGACCATGTCTTACTAAAGCTATGTCACCCCAAGACTACCCTAGAACCAAGTCCAGCAACCTAAACTAACCAAGGTGCTACACTATAGTCTCTGAACTACACTATCTTTGAGAAATAGTAGCTAAACCACAGAAGTCCATACATCTCCACTAATTGCCAAACCTAGTTACTAGTGCCCTGAAACAAGCTGGGCACCCTAATAACTAACCAACAATACCATACTATATATATATATATATATATATATATATATATATATTCCACACTCAATATATTATATATATATATATATAACGACACTGAGGCGTCGCAACACATTGAGAAATACCTTATTCTTAACCTCCACGAAGAAAAGATTCGTGATAACCACCCTCAATGAAATCGGTTTAAGAGGAATCTCAGGAGTCATCGTCACATCGACGACAACAGAGAATAACCTCCTCTGGCTGATCATAACCTACGGATTCTATCTAGTAACTAAACTCATATTATTGTAGGTTTTACTAACTTATCAAACCCTTAAATACTCTCGTCTAAGGTAATGTTAAACGGATAACCAGTAAAGTGTCCTAAGCAATTAACTCACATACTAACCTAGTCACAGATATAATATACTAAACTATGCATCTCTATAACTCACGAATCAGCATAATAATCTAGTTATTCAGGAAGATAAAACTCGCCTGTAACCTAATGAAATGCTCCAGCAGAATAAATCCGAGCAAGCAACCCTAAGCTCCAACAACAGCATCTCGCGGACATGCCACCCGAATCACGGATCAACCCAACCGCAACACTGCAACCATCGCAACAACCCAAACAACACAACCACCGTCAAACCCAACACCTTCAACCATCATAACTCCGTAAATCAGCAAAAACCCAATAACCACAAACCCTAAAATCACCCCACGATCACAAACCCTAAAACCGAGGGTTTCCGCCAAAGCAAAAATCGGAACAAATCACCCGAATTGTAGGACAACTCAACCGCAATGTCAAAGACAACGCACGCAACCCAACCAATCACCACCACCGAGCACCCAAATCTACCAACAATTACAACCCACTATCAAACCCAATACTTGCGATAATCGCAAACGCCGCAAGCCCTAAATCACCAATAATGCGAACCCAAACAAACCCCCACAATCACAAACCCTAGAAATCAGACCCTACGCCGAATCGAGAGGAATTAACGGAAAGGGAATCGAGATTAACTCACCAAAGATAGGAGTGAAGATCGTGGCGAAGCTCGGCGAAGAATCCGAGAGCGATGGGGAAGATTGGATCAAGAGTAAGGAGGAGAGGGGAATGGTTAAGGGAGAGGAGAGAGAAGAGTAAGTTTGGAGTGAAAAGAGAGGAAGTGAGGAAAATAGAGGATATATATAAAATTGGGATATTCCTATTCGAACAGAGAGGATCCTATTCGAACAGAAGAAGTCCCGTTCGAATAAAAAGGGTCAACGAAGAAACTCAACAACTTAAGAAGAATCCTATTCGAACAGAGGGAAAATCCTATTCGAACAGAGAGAATCATGTTCGAATAGAGCAACTCATAGAAAAAATTAACTGTTCAAGGAGGATCCTATTCGTATAGGGAAGAAGATCTTATTCGAACCGAGAAGGTCCTGTACGAACAGAACTGGTCTGCTCAGAAAAAGAAGATTACAGAAAACCTAACGGCCAACCCCTGACAACCCCGGAAACCCCGGAATCAAACTAAACCACCAACACCGCCACACAAACACTACTACAAACCAACAAAAGTTTCCCAAGGTATAAACACCACCTCCACCGTCTCACAACCACCAAAACGCTTAAACCCCCAAAAAGGAAACTTTGCCCGAAAAACTCCGAAAACCTATCGGCCAATCAAACGGCTCACCGGAACCACACCAAACCACAAACATATTAGACAAACATCACTACCAACCCATCTGAGGTTCCCATGGCTTCAACGCCACCTCCTCCTCTGAATAACCACCGTACCACCAAAACTACATAAATGAATCAAACATACAAAACCTGCCGAAAGGAATAAATGGATGCATAATGGATGAAAAAGTACATGCGGAATATATACGAAATATATGTGCGGAATTTAACGTGGAGGAATAATAATAATAATACTTAATAATAAAAATAATAAATATAACCCGAAAATCTGGGACATTACATTTTCATTTCGGTGATTTTGGTGGCTGTTAGGCAGAGGAGGTTGAGTTGCATTTTGTGGAGCCTGTGCTTGGTTTGGTGGGAGTGTATGTTGTTTTTGTGTTGTTGTGTGGTGAGTGATCCGGGGGGATCTTCGGAAGATTTTTGCGCTTTTTGACAGTTTTCGTCTGAGCGGAATCTGCATGTTTTTGAGTTTTAGACTGTCTCATTTTATTCGAACAAACTTGTTTCTCATCGAATATGTTTCTTCCTATCTCATTTTAATCGAACAGCTTATTTTTCTGTTCGAATAGATTTCTAACTGTTTCATTTTATTCCAACAACTTTTTCTCTGTTCGAATAGATGTATTTTCAATTGATTTCTATTTGTCTTATTTTATTCGAGCAAGCTAGTTTTTGTTCGAATATGGTTCTTCATGTTCAGTTTATTTTAAACTGAGGCGTGTTTTGACGACCAGGTTGAATCTTTTCTTGTGATTCTTAGCCATTGATCTCGAGATGAGTGCTAGTTTTTAGGGTTTTAATTCTCCCAATTCTCTTTCTCTCTCCCTCTCACTCTCAAATTGGAATCCTCTCCTCCCTCGCTCTTCCTTTGTAATTAAATATTGGGTTGACCTTCACCATTTCATCCAGTGAGTAATTTCCCTATTCCTCTTCCTTATGGTTAATTTGTTTTCGTTTTAGGGTTATGTGATTGTTGGGTTAATTTGTTCCGCTTTTTATTCTTCATTTTACTCTGATGATATTGCCATAGTGAATGACTGAGCTATTTCCTATTAGCATGGTTATTCGTGGGGGTGAATCTTTGGATTCCCCGAGCTGTACGCCCAGGATGCCTTTGTTTTAAATATGCTTTAATTATTGGAATTTTGGGCGTGACAGTCTTGGTATCAGAGTTGTAGGTTAATTCTTATCTCAGTTCTTGCAATCATATGATGAGATATTTTCTAGACGGAGTTAGGTCAATTCCTTTTCAGTTTTACGTATTTTAACGTATTCCTTCTATTACCTATCTTCCTCCTTTCCAAAGATGTGTGCTTATTGTTTGTATAGATGGTTAGAGGTAGCAGAGGCCGAGGTCGTACTGTAGGCCATGGTCGTGGAGGCACTTATTGTGGTGTACTTGCTGATGAGCCAACGCTCAGTTAGGAGAGTTTGGGATCTATTCCTATTGTTCAGGATGAGTATATAGTTTTAAAGGCTGGGGTTGATGTGGAACAGTACCAGAAGACCAGATTCATCTGGATATTGCTCTAACTCCAGTGGTTCAGAGAAGCCTGGTTTTTTACCTATTCCAGTTGTTCCCGGTGTTTCAGCGGAGATGAAGCAGTTTATGGAGAGTTTCACCACCTATTTCCAGCAGACAAGGAGCCCAGTGGTCAGAGCGTACAGTTATCTCAAGCAGCTTCAGAAGTATAAACATCAAACTTTTTATGGCACGACAGTTCCATCTGAGGTAGAGACATAGTTCAAGTCCATTGAGAAGACTCTGAATGCGATGAAGTGTCCAGATGATCAGCGGGTGATGCTTGCGACTTATCTTTTATAGGGTAAGGCAGATTACTGGTAGGATATAGCCAAGAGGACTATCGTAGAGAGCCCGATAATTTGGACATCCTTTTAGGATCAGTTCTTCGAGCAGTATTTCCTCAGAGTTATAGGGACGCATGTATCCCAGAGTTCTACATGCTTGAGCAGGGTGATATAAGTATTTCTTTGTACTATCAGCGATTCAACGAACTACGTCGATATGTTCTGTTTATTATTCAGGATGAGGAGCAGCATAAGATAAAATTTTGAAGGGTCTTCGTCCGGACTTTAGGAAGTTTTTGATTGCTTTTGGTGTTAGTTCGTATAGAGAAGTTGTGTCTAAAGCTTTGGCGATAAAGCAGAACGATGTTGAGAATCGCAAGTCCAAGGACTAGAGGAACCCAGTGAGATAGGATCAGAGACCCGATAAGGGAAAAGTAGTTCATGATCAGTATGAGAACTTGGGTTTGAAGAGACAGAAGTTTGGTATTACTGATGGTGCACCAGCTAGAATTATCGGAGGACAACATTCCGATAGACCACAGCTTGCTATTGGTGTGTGTTGGAACTGCGGGGAGAAGGGGCATACTAGGATGTTTTGTCCTAAGCAAGACAGAGGTCCTCAGCCATTGCGATAGTTTTAGGGTCCCGTTGGTCACCTGCCGCGGCCACAGCAGATTCAGCAGTTTCAGCAGAAACAATTTCATGATCCACAGGGTAGGCAGATTATTCCAGGTCCTCCAGGTGGACACAGACAACAGCTTCCGAGTCAGTAACAGGGCTAGGGTCAAGGCCATGGGTAGAGCAAGATGCACGCAGTTGGGAGGCGAGGTGCTCGCGTCGCTCCACCTATGGTGGAAGGTACGATTCATATTTTCGCCCGCTAGAGTTCTTTTTGATTCAGGTGCATCGCATTTATTCATATCATACATGTTTCTTTGTTATATTGGTTTTGAGTCCTCTTTGTTGCTAGATGAGATTTCTGTGGGTACACCGCTCGATACTTTGGTGTCTATTTCTCGTATTTGTAGAGATCGCCCGATAGTTGTTTGTGGTCGCGTCCTGGGTATGGATTGCTTGTTGACGCATCGAGTTACTTTATACTATTGTGAAATGACGGCTACTTTTAGTATCCCTGGGGAGAAGCGGTTCGTGTTTTTTAGTCTGAAACCTGCGCGGTCAGGAGACAGCTTGTTTGCATTCTTAGAGTTAGAGTCCTCTAGTGTTGATGTTAGTTATATTCCGGTTGTGTTTTAATAAGCCATACCTGAATAAGAGGCATGTGCAATTTACCGATTTTGCTTAATTTTAACGTCAAGGTAAAGTCATCCAAGCTGACACTACAAGTTAGCTTATTTCTCGATATTACTGCATAACCTGAAGTGCAAAATCCGTACCTTTCAAAAATGGAAACTGGGAGTATTGAGATTAATTTGGTCACTATCCTAGCTTGTTGTTGGTCGAAATGGAACTCTTAAAAACTATACATCCTCTCAAGCGAGTACACGGTATCCAAGAATCTTAGAATTACAATCTAAAGATCCTGAGAGTTCCAAAATCCGTTCAGGTCCATAAACTCAAACTGGGAGTATTGCAATTAAATTGGAAACTATCCTAGCTTATTGTCGTCTAAAAAGGAACTCTGAAAAACTACATAACCTCTCAAAAGAGTAGTCGGTAGCAAAGCCTTTCAGAATTACAATATATACAACGGAGAGGTGCGAAATCCGTACCGGTCCAAAAACCAAACCGCGAGTATTGTTATTCATTTGGTAACAATCCAAGCATGTTAACGGTTTGAAAGAAGCTCTTAAAATTGATCCAACCAGTCAAACGAGTTGATGGTATCCAAACTTCTCAGAAATACGATCTAAAGCAACGGAGAGGAAAGAAATCCGTACCAGTCAAAAATTGAAACCAGGTGTATTGCGATTAATTTGGTAACTATCCTAGCTCATTATTGGTTGAAAAGGACAGTTATGTAGGTTTTGAGAAGCTTGGCTACCGACTACTCCTTTGAGAGGTTATGTAGATTTTTTGAGTTCATTTTCGACCAACAGCTTGCTAGGGCAGTTAATCGCAATACTCCCGGTTCGAGTTTGGCTTCCGGTAACTCGTTTGATAGGTTTCATAGTTTTTAAGGTATTATTTTATAACTATTACATATTAGGATAGTTTCCAAAGGATTGGCAATACTCCCGGTATGAATTTTTGAACGGTACAGATTTTGCACAGAGTTGCTTTTGATCGTAATTCTGGGATGCTTGGCTGACAATAAGCTAGGATAGTTACCAAAATAATTGTAATACTCCCGGTTCGATTTTTTGACCTGCAAGGATTTTAAACCTCCTCGTTGCTTTAGATCGTAAATTTGAGATTATTGGTTCCTGAGTACTCGTTTGGGAGTTTGGATAATTTTTATATGTTTCTTTTCGACCAACAACATGCTAGGTTTGTTACCAAATAAATAACAATACTCGCATTTTGAATTTTGACAGATACGGATTTTGTACCTCTCGGATGCATTATATTTTAATTCTAAGAAACTTGGCAACCGACTTCTCGTTTGAGTGGAAATATCAATTTTTCGACTTCTTTTTCGACCAACAGAAAAGCTAGGGTAGTTACCAAATTAATCGCAATACTCATGGTTTCAATTTTTGACCGGTACGAATCTCTTACCTCTCCGTTGCTTTAGATCGCACTTCTGGGAAGCTTTGCTACCATCAACTCGTTTGTGAGGTTGGATCAATTTTAAGTGTTTCCTTCCAACCGCCAAAATTCTTGGATTGTTACCAAATGAATAACAGTACTTGTGGTTTGAATTTTTGACCGAAAAAATTTTGCACCTCTTCGTTGCTTTATATCGTAATTCTCTAAAGCTTTGCGGCCGACTTCTCCTATGAGAGGTTATATAGTTTTTCATAGTTCCTTTTCGACCGGCAACAAGCTAGAATAGTTACCAAATTATTCGCAATACTCCCGTTTTGAGTTTTTGGACCTGTATGGATTTCGCACTTCTCTGTTGCTTTAGATCGTAATTCTAAGATTCTTCGCTACCGGGTACTCGGTTGTGAGGTTGTATCGTTTTTAAGAGTTCCATTTCAGCCAACAAATATCCTAGAATAGTTACCAAATTAATCGCAATACACCTGGTTTCAATTTTTAACCGGTACGGATTTCTCACATCTCCGTTGCTTTAGATTGTACTTCTGATAAGCTTTGCAATCATCAACTCGCTTGTGAGGTTGAATCAGTTTTAAGAGTTTCCTTCCAGCCGTAAAAATTCTTGGATTGTAACCAAATGAATAACAATAATCGTGGTTTGAATTATTGAACGAAACGGATTTCGTACCTCACTGTTGCTTTATATCGTAATTCTAAGAAGTTTGGCTACCGACTACTCCTTTGAGAGGTTATGTAGTTCTTCAGAGTTCATTTTTGACCGACAACAAGCTAGGATAGTTTCCAAATTAATCGCAATCCTCCCGATTTGAGTTTTTGGACTTGTACGGATTTTGCACCTCTAAGCTGCTTTAGATCGTAATTCTATGAATCATGGCTACAGAGTACTCGCTTGAGAGGTTTTATAGATTTAAATAGTTTATTTTCGACAGACAACAAGCTAGGATAGTTACCAAATTAATCGCAATACTCCCAGTTTCAATTTTTAACCGTTACGGATTTCTCATCTCAACGTTGCCTTTAGATCGTAATTCTGAGAAGCTTGGCTATCGTCAACTCGCAGTTTGAATTTTTGACCGATACGAATTTTGCGCCTCTCTGTTGCTTTATATCAAAATTCTGAGAAGTTTGGCTACCGACTACTCGTTTGAGAGGTTTTAAGAGTTCCATTTCAACCAATAGCTTGCTGGACATTTACAAAAGAAATCGTAATAATCCCGGTTTGGGTTTTTGACTGGTACAGATTTCGCAGCTCTCTGTTGCTTTAGATTATAATTCTGACAAGCTTGAATTTTGACAACTCGTTTGAGTGGTTTCATCATTTTTAAGAGTTTATTTTCGAACGACTACATGCTGGGACAGTTTCCAAAGGAATTGCAATACTCATGCTATGAATTAAGGAACGGTACGGATTTCGTACCTATGAGTTGTTTTAGATCGTAATTCTGGGAAGCTTGGATACCGACAACCCGTTTGAGTGGTTATGTAGATTTTAAGAGTTCCATTTCGATCGACAACTTGCTAGGACAGTTTCCAAATTAATCGCAAAACTCCCAGCTTTTGTTTTTGACCGGTACGGAATTCGCAGAACTCCCAACATGTTTGGATTGTTACCAAATGAATAACAATACACGCTGTCTGAATTTTTGAGCGATATGGATTTCGCACCTCAACGTTGCTTTGTATTGTAATTCTGAGAAGCTTTGCTGCCGACATTAAGCTAGGATTGTTAACAAATTAATTGCAATACTACCAATTTGAGTTTTTGATCTGTACGGATTTCATACTTGTCCGTTGCTTTAGATCAAAATTCTACGATTCTTGGCTACCGAGTACTCGTTTGGGAGGTTATATTATTTTTAAGAGTTCCTTTCTGATAAACAACAAGTTAGGACAGTTACCAAATGAATCGCAATACACCCGACATCCATTTTTGACCGATACGGATTTCGCACCTCTCCGTCGCTTTAGATCGCATTTCAGAGAAGCTCGACCGCCGTCAACTCGTTTGAGAGGTTGGATCATTTTTATGAGTTTTTTTTCGACCGAAAACATGCTAGGATTTTTACCAAATTAATAACAATACTTGCGATTTAAATATTTGACTGATACGGATTTCCCACCTCTCTATTGAATTTTATCGTAAGTCTGAGAAGCTTTGCTACCGGCTACCCCTTTGAGAAGTTATGTAGTTATTTAGAGTTCCATTTCGACCGACAAAACGCAAGGATAGTTACCAAATTAATCGTAATACTCCCGGTTTGAGTATTTCGAATTATACGGATTTTACACCTCTACGTTGCTTTAGAACGTAATTCTAAGATTTTTGGCTACCTAGTACTCGCTTGTGAGGTTCTATAGTTTTTAAGAGTTCATATTCAGCCAACAAAAATCTAGGATAGTTACAAAATTAATAGCAATACTGCCGGCTTAAATTTTGGATCGGTATGGATTTCGCACCTTTCCGTTGCTTTAGATCGTAATTCTGAGATGCTTTGCTACCGTCTACTCATTTTTGAGTTCGGATCATTTTTAAGAGTTTCTTTCCAACCGCCAATAAGCTAGGATTGTTAACAAATGAATAACAATACTCGCGGTTTTAATTTTTGACCGATACCGATTTCGCACCTCTCCGTTGCTTTATATCATAATTCTGAGAAGCTTGGCTACCGACTACTCCTGTGAGATGTTATGAAGTTTTTCATAGTTCCTTTTCGACCGACAACAAGCTAGAATAGTTTCTAATTTAATCGGAATACTCTCGGTTTGAGTTTTTGGACCTGTACAGATTTTGGAACTCTTAGGTTCTTTAGATCATAATTTGAAGATTCTTTGTTACCGAGTACTTGCTTGAGAGGTTGTATAGTTTTTAAGAGTTCATTTTCGACTAAAAACAAGCTAGGATAGTTTCCAAATTAATCGCAATACTCCCGGTTAAAGTTTTTGGACCTGTACGGATTTCGCACCTCTGCGTTGCTTTAGATCGTAATTCTATGAATCTTGGCTACAGAGTACATGCTTGAGAGGTTGTATAGTATAAAAGAGTTCATTTTCGACAAACAACAAGCTAGGATAGTTACCAAATTAATCGCAATACTCCCGGTTTCAATTTTTGACCTGTACGGATTTCTCACCTCAACGTTGCTTTTAGATCGTATTTCTGAGAAGCCTGGATACCGTCAAATCGTTTGAGAGGTTGGATCAATTTTATGAGCTTCTTTCAAACCCTCAACATGTTTGGATTGTTACCAAATGAATAACAATACTCGCGGTTTGATTTTTTTGACCGATACATATTTCGTACCTCTCCATTGTTTATATCGTAATTCTGAGTTGCTTTGCTACCGATTATTCCTTTGATTATGTAGTTTTTCAGAGTTCCATTACGAGAGATAGAAAGGTCGGATAGTTAATAAATTAACCGTAATACTCCCGGTTTGATTTTTCGGGCCTGTACAGATTTTGTACCTCTACGTTGCTTTAGATCGCAATTTTGAGATTCTGGCTCCCGAGTACCCGTTTGATAGGTTGCTTAGTTTTTAAGAGTTCATTTTCAACCAATAAAAAGCTAAGATAGTTACCAAATTAATCGCAATACTCCCGGTTTCAATTTTTGACTTGTACGGATTTCTTACCTCTTTGTTGCTTTAGATCGTAATTCTGAGAAGCTTTGCTATCGTCTACTCATTTATGAGTTTGGATCATTTTTAAGAGTTTCTTTCCAAGCGCCAACATGCTAGGATTCTTAACAAATGAATAACAATACTCGCGGTTTGAATTTTTGACCGATACAGATTTCGAACCTCTCTGTTGCTTTATATCAAAATTCTGAGAAGCTTGGCTACCTGCTACTCCTTTGGGAGGTTATGTAGTTTTTCAAAATTCCTTTTCGACCGACAAGAAGCTATGATAGTTACCAAATTAATCGCATTACTCTCGGTTTAAGTTCTTGGACCTGTACGGATTTTGTACCTCTGGGTTGCTTTAGATCGCAATTATAAGATTCTTGGATACCGAGTACTCGCTTGAGAGGCTGTATAGTTTTTACGAGTTCTTATTCGTCCAACAACAAGCTAGGATAGTTGCCAAATTAATCGCAATACTTCCGATTTAAATTTTTTACTGGTACGGATTTCGCACCTCTCTGTTACTTTAGATCGTAATTCTGAGAAACTTTGCTACCATCTACTCGTTTGAAAGGTTGGATCAATTTTAAGATTTTCGTTCCAACCGCCAACATGCTAAGATTGTTAACAAATGAATAACAATACTCGCGGATTAAAGTTTAGACCGATACTGATTTCGCACTTCTCTATTGTTTTATATCGTAATTCTATGAAGCTTGGCTACCGACTAATCGCTTGAGAGGTTATGTAGATTTTAAGAGTTCCTTTTCGATCGACAACTTGCTAGGATAGTTAGCAAATTAATCGCAAAACTCTCGGTTTGAGTTTTTGACCGGTACGGAATTCGTACTTTCCGTTGCTTTTGATCGTAATTCTGAGAAGCTTGGTTACCGTCAATTGCTTTGAGAGGTTGGATCAATTTTAAGAGTTTCTTTCCAGCCGCCAACATGCTTGCAAGGTTTCTCGTACTACTGGCTGAGATGGGGCGGTTGTAGTGGCTTATTCTACATCTCTAACTTATGTTTCATCTTCGAACTACGTTCAAGCTTTCGATCTCAGCAACAGAGCGCGTGGCACAAAAAGTATAAAGACAGTAACGTCAGGAAGCAAATACGACACAAATTTCTCGACCAACACCACTCGTCCATGAGGTTCCTCGTGTTATTGGTTGAGAACCATCTTGTAATAGCTTATATCATACCTCAGACTCAAAGCTTCATCCTCGACCTCATCAGCATGCAGGAAGTACTACTAAAGACATATTCAAATATTTCTCAGTTTGAGTCATCGCTTCGACCTCCACGTCTGCAGTTCGATGCACGCAAGTGTACATTTATCTATAGGTTAGGACGTTACATCAACCTATTGAAAGAATATCTTGCATCTACTTCATAACGTCCACCATTAAGAATATTAATGGTCGTCAAACGGTCATATGATGAGACTTATAAATAGTGCTAGAGAACTATAGATTAAGGACAGACAATTCTATACAGAAGAATACCTACTCAAAAACTCCATATACTCATAGTGTTCATTATAATAAGCTAGCAACTTCAATAAGATCATCTTCTCTTTCTCAAAATTCTCAAGAGAGGTCACGGTTTTTAACCTATTCAAAAGTTTTCCAAGCTAAATTATCTTGTTAACTATTGTTTATCATTCTTGAGATTTCTAAACACATTTGGTGTAAGGCTAAGTCCGAGTCCTGGAATTAGGCCATTACAGTGGTTATCTCTGTTGAAGACGGTGACCGAATCAAGACTTTCTACAACCAACGGCTAAGAAGGTAAGTTGCTAAGAAGAACTTTGATAAAGGAAAGACCAAATCATTTTAAATGCCTTTGATTTTATGTTTATTGTGCATACTTGTTCCAACGAGTTTTCTGTTCGTTCGAACGACTTATAGGTGCCTTCTCAAACTGTTGTTGGCTTATTTGGGTATCCCGTTCGAACGACTTTTGATCTCGTTCGAATGAGTCTCGGGAAAAACTATTTTTTTATTTAAGCAAATGTTGTTGCACCAAGTTTTTCCCTGAGTTTATTTTGAGAGCTTTATATCCTTTATCAGAAAGAGTAATCAAGATTAATCAAAAACCTAACATCTTGGGGTTGATGTTGAATTAGTTAATTCTACTTCCCACATATTATTTTAGAGTGATTCAAGAAGGGTGATCCCTATTGTGAGATCAAGGAGCGTCGTTGCGAGAACGAAGGATGGCGTGAAACTTAGATCAGAAAAGAGATAATCACGAGACGATGTTATCGAATCTGTAAGTATATTTTAGATTACAACTCTTTTTGATTAGTGAATTTTTTATGTCGGGTTCATCGACAACAACCTGTGATTTTTCTCCTGAGTAAGAAGTTTCCACAAGGTTAAAAATTGTTTGTGCCATTTATTAACACACCATATGCCTCAACATTAATTAAGCACACTCTTCATTTCAAACTTATGAACTAAACACATCACTCACACCTCCTTAACTTTGTAACTCCAATGCGTTAATTTTAACATGCGATGATCATATTGTGCAGATTTTCATATCATTTGGTGCATTATATAACACCCTCAATTAGGATATAGATACATCAACGTCTATATGCATGTTGCTTGAAACATCAAAATTAAGTATGAATGAAGGTATACAGAATCAATATGAGCGCAAGAAATTCCTGACTATCTTACTAAACCTATTTGATGCATCAAAATGAACCATGTGCCCCGCATTCTTTATAACTTCCAAACGAACAGCTTTTCCCAATCCCAATATCCTACATTGGTTTTACCAAAATCATAAGTTTTGTAGATCATCTACTAAAGGAAAGTGATAAAAGATGCATATATAAATACTTACTCCTTAAGCTCGAAGGCCTTCTCGAGGCGAACAATCTCATCGTTCTGTCCCCATATAAGTAATACATCCTATAAACACAAACACTGTTTCAAACAATAGCTAATTGACATAGCCTATTCTTTTAGACTCTGGTCGCATTTTAACCACGAAGGGTCTCAATCCCAAATAATATTTGATAGCAATTATAGATTAGGCAAGAACATTAATGCAAAATAATAATACATAGATTTAAGAATATGTTTTAGTTGTCTTACCTGTTTAAGAGGAGGAATGGAAGCCCTCTCTTCTTGTATATTACGTAAGAGTTCCCTCTGCTCATCCATATTTTTGTTGCACAAACTCTGCCAACATAAGGGTAAACTAACTCATTTTACATTTGCTCGCTTTATATGTTATTTTTTTGCTAGGTAAGCTGGGGTTTGAGGGCACCCCATGAGTCTCTCTATATAAAAGAAAGAAAAATAGTTACATCCCTATGTACTTGGAGATAGTACATATAATTCATGTAATACATTGCAAAATGAGACTAAGTAGTCAGGTGCCTTATTAGTCTCTTTAAAATTATGAAAAATGAGAAATTCCCCAAGGTGAGTTATGAAACTTCTAATTTCTTGCATCGTGATGTAGCTTGTCCAAAGAGGGACCTTGCCATCTCTAATATAGTCAACCATCAGGGTGGAGTCAGTACAGACATGGACCCTGCTAAAACCTTCTCGATTGCCATCTTCAAACCAGTGTGGATAGACTGCATCTCATGGTCAGTAATAGAGACAGGATTGACCATTGGGCTCTTGGCCCAGTGGTGGTTGTACCTCTCCACCTAGAGAGAGGTCGTGGGTTCAAAACCTCATGGGGTTGGAAACTCAGGGTTACAGATTCTTATATAAAACCGGCTTGTCTTCCAAAAAAAAAATAGAGACAGGATTGGATCTTTTCCCATAAGATATAATGTGATTCCTTAAATGGCTTCAAAAAATCCCCCCAATGCCTCCTCTATCTTCAGTGCTTTGTAGGTGTTTTAGGTAAAAATAAATTTAGTTGATTCTTTCATATTTAGTGAATTCTCTGTCATGCAAGCTATTGCATGGATAAAAGAAAACAAGAATTTAAAAGAAACTTACGTGAAAAAAGTTGTTTAGTATAAATACTGGTATTGGAAGTTGCCTCTTCATTGTAACAGCCATTAAAAGCCTTAGGGCGTGGGGTGTCTTGGGTAGAATCAAGTCCTCCATATTCTCCATTTTTGTCAGCTCCAGCAAATCATCTTGGTCTCTCGACTTCCGGTTTATGGCAGAACTTACTAAAACCACCTTGCCCACCTTCTCTGGCCACAACCTAGCCATATGATATGCCACAAAACCACCATAACTATGACCTAACACATGATATCTTCGTAACCCTATTATTTTTAACAACTTTGTTAAACATTCGGCCTGGAATTCAACTGTTCGGTCAAGAGAGGTCGTTGTAGACTGACCCAGAAACACAAGATCGGGGATATAGAGATCGAAGTAAGGGGCAAGATAAGGGACTTGGTGTTGCCATTGCCAAATTGAGACAGAAACAAAACCGTTGATAAGGACAAGCGATGGTTTATCTGTGAAAAAACCCGGTTGCGGCCCCCAAAAATAAATTAAAGTTTGAGGATCAATCTGGACGCTTTGGAACGAAAGGCCGGATGACGTGAAACTACGACGGAGATAGCCATAGTAGAGAGGGAGAATATTTAGACATGAGTATACCATGGTGGCCACAGCAAGAGATGTAGAGAAAGATAAGAGAAAGGATGGGTCAAGGTCAGGGCCAGAGAGAGATTTAAAAGTAGGAAAACTGTTTTTTCTGTTGAGATGTGCTTAATTTGTACCTTTGATTTATCAAGTCCAGATCCTTTCCACCACGGTGGAGAGAATGGATCTCTACTTTTCTCTATATATTTTTCAACACGTGTCTTTCCCTTAAGTCAAAATTAACTTTTTTTCTCCACCGCCGTTATTATCTCTTTTGATATATTTGATTTAAATCAATTTATTATAAAATCTATATTTTTAATTTAAATCAATTTATTCCATGAACCATAAGCATTATCTCTCTCTCTCTCCTCAACTCCAAATTCATAAACCCTAAGGAGGTGTTTGTTTCTTAAGTGTTGAATGCTAAACACAATACTGATTGTAGTGTCCGGGATTTTTTTTATTAATATTATTTATCTATTATCATTTTATTTTATTCATTGTGCAACATGCATCCACATACATCACCGTTCATCATGCATCTACTACATCTTATTGCATTATCAGGGTTTTGAGTTCTTTCTTCATTTTCTGTGTTTCGGTGGTTTCGGTGGTTGTGTTGAGGGTTTGGGAGCCTGTGGTTGGCTTGGTGGAGATGTTTGTTGTGTAGGTTGTTGTGATGTGTGTGATTTGTTAGGGATCTGAGGATTTCTTAAGTTTTTTTCAGTTTTCATTGAAGAGAATCTTTTGTTCAGCTTTCTGTTCATTTTTGTTCGAACAACTCCTTTTCTGTCCGAATAGATTTCTATCCGCTTTGATTTATTCGAATAAAAATATCCTTTGTTCGAATAGATTTCTTTTTGTTCGAACAACTTTTTTCTTCTGTTCAAAAAAGATGTTTATTCAGTTGATTTTCTTCTGTTTTGTTCTATTCGTACAAGCCTTTTTCTATTCGAATAGACTTCTACCAGTCTTGTTTTGTTCAAATAGAAATATAATCAATTCGAATAGAGGCGTGTTTAGAAGACCAGGTTGGGTCTTTTCACGCGATTTTTGGCCGTTGATCCCTCCCTCGTGATGAGTGCTGGTTTTAGGGTTTTATTACCCATTTCATTTTTTTTTCACTCTCTCACTTTCACTCACTCTCCCAATTAGAATCCTCTCTTCCATTGCTTGTCGATTCGTCGCATTTTCTTGTCGAGCTCAGTTGCACTTCTTTCGGTGAGTAATTTCCCTTTTTTTTTCAAAGGCTGAGTAATTTCCCGATTCCTCTCCTTATTGTTGATTCGATTTTAGCTTTGGTTGGATCCCTTGTGGCTTGTGTTGTTTTTGGGTTTCTTGATTTGGGGTGTTTGTTGAGATTGCGGAGTTATTTTTGTTGCAGGTGTTGGGTTGTTGGCGTTGGTGTGGTTATTGCCTGTGGCATTGAGGTTGGGTTTCCCTGTCGATTGTTGGTTTGCGATTTGCTATCAAGCGAGTTTTCCCTTCCTTGCTAAATTCCTTTACTAATTTTATCAGTGTTGTTTTAGAGTGTTACTCTGGACAGAGAGGTGTTTGTTATATAGTTATATTCTATATTGTATTCTTCAGTAATTGTTATTTCAGTGCATCTTTTCCCACTGTTAGGCATGTAGAGTGGTCTTCTCTTTGTCCTGAAGGAAGTTGTACATTTGGGTGGTATTAACGTGGAATTGTCCTTGTGTAATTACTCGTATTTTTTATTTATTTATTTGTATTTATCCCTTTTCTGCATCTATTCCTATCCTTTTAGCATCTGTATAAATTACTTTACATTAAGCTTCCGCATACATTCCTATTGCCTTGTACATCCGTATATATTCCGCATATATTCCTTCTATCCATTATGCATCTATTTTATTCCTTTTGGGCAGGTTTTTAGGGTTAGATTACTTTTCTGCATTTTCGGTGTTTCGGTGGTTATTAGGAGGAGGTGGTTGTGTTTTGGTTTCGGGGAGTCCTAGATTGGGTTGTTGGGTTGTTGTTGTTGTTATTGTTGTTATTGTTGTAGTTGTGGTGTGGTGTGCGATCGGGAGGATCTGTGATTTTCCCCGTTTCCGTCGGTTTCCCGTTGATGGAATCTTTTGCTCACTTTTCTGCCCTTTCTATTCGAACATGACTTATCTTGTTCTAATAGATTCTTACCTGCTTCATTCTATTCGAATGGGATCAATTTTTTTCAAATATATTTCCATCTGATCATTTATATTCGAAAAACTCCCTTTCTGTTCGAATACATTCTTGCATGTTCTATTTTATTCGAACAAGCCTTTTCCTGCTTGAATAGACTTCTTTCGGCTTTGTTTTGTTCGAACAAGAATACGTTATATTCGAACAGAGGCGCGTTTTTAGCTATATGTTGGGTCCTTAAATCTCATTTCTCTTTTATTCAAAGCACTTTCTCACTCTCTTTCCCCCAAATTAAAATCCCCTCTTTCCCAATTCGAATCAAATTCGTTCCCTCGCTCACCGGTTCTTCGCCGTGATCTTCGCCTTTATCCTTGGTGAGTAATTTCCTATTCCTTTCGTCCGATTAGATGTTGGGTTGATTTCTAGGGTTTGGTTTATTGACTGGTTTCCTGTATTGTTTGATCAATTGTCGTTATGATTGTCTGTTGTACCCGTGTTCAATAAGCCGAATCGCTAATTTTGGATTTTGGAGTTCTGGTTTTAGTTTCGTCAGGTCTCGGGATTATTATCAGGCGAGTCCCCATCATTTCTAAATTCCTCTACTAGTTATTAGATGCTGATTAGAGTAGTACTCTCTGTAGAGAGGTGCATGTGATTTAGTTACGGTCTGATATTATTTTTCTCTGTATAAGTTGTTAACCTATAAATTAGTTATTCTGAAACTTGGTTTATAGTTTGCATTGGACTTTGGGTTTAGTATGGTATTTCTCGTAGCTGTGTTCTTGTTGGTGGTTTCGGTCTTTTAGAGACTGATGTTGGTGAGATGTGGCAACGGTTAGGTTGATGGTGCAATAGAGTCGCTGTTCATTCTGTTGTTAGGATTAGGTTGCCACGCTCTTATGCAGGTTGTCGTCCTATGTATGATGCCGGGTTTACGGCTGTTATGTTGTGATCCTTGGGATCTGTTGCATCTTTAAATCATGTAAAACTATTTTAACTAAACGAGATTAGATACATAACACTGCTCTACATCGGTTAACCTCCAATAGGATCGCAGGAGCCTTAAATCGGGTTAAAATAGTAGGTAAAGAACTGGCTGTGAACACTATCATACCTTTAATACCCATCCGGGAGTGTGGGATGGTATGAGACAGTCTTAATCTGGTGCTAGACTTATCCTCGGTGAGGTTGAAATTCTTTAGAATAAAAATAAAGTTCAGACGTTGGCTCCTTGGGTTAAAAAGCCCGGAACACTTTGATCAAGTGAGTATCCACTTGCTTGGCCGAGCTTGACAAAAATCGTACCCATTGTATCCCCTTAACATATGTCTTTAAGATAAACATGTTAGCGGTTGATCAACCAATATTATAATAGGATTGTGAACACGCTTTAAAATATTTAAGCATACAGCATTTGGGATAATTGTGGGATTATCCCAGTTCATCATGTCATACCATATCATCATCACTTATCATTATTCCTTGTCACTATTCCTTTTCTCTAAACTCCTATATCTATTCTTCTGTTCTTATAACTCTTTATCTGGATCACAGTCACTTAGTTTACTGTTATTTTACTTTTAAACTTTCTCTATCTCATTCACCTCACTCTCTTCTCCTACACCTGGTATATTAGTATGCTATTTAGCTGTGTTGGGTTATTAGTGAGCCGTGGTTTTGCTCACTCTCGTATTCCCACCTTTTAGAGGTTGAGTAGCTTGGATTACTGTGAGCTTCAGTCTGACTGGAGCCAATTTTGACACTGCAGATCTTTTTTAGTTTAGACATTCGTGTATATGATCTCAGCGTATGTCGTTATACTTTATTCGAGATCTTGTATTCTGATTTCAGTCTGATATGTATATATATATCTTTTACTTCCACTTTATTATTCTTTCTTTACTCTGATAATTATTATTTAAGTGAATGACTGAGCCTGAACTTGTCTATGGCTCGGTTGTTCGTAGGGCGAATCTGTGGATTTCCTGACCTGCACAGCTTTGAATTTAGTAATTGGTCAAACGTATTGCAGTTAGTAACCAAGCTTCTCATAATTAAGAACTAAAGCAACAGAGAGTTAAGAAATACTTACCGTCAAAATTTAAACTGAGGCGGGAGTATTGGATTAATTTGGTAACTATAGTTAAGTGTTCTTGGTCGAAAAGAACCTCGTAAAGATGATCCAACCTCTTAAACGAGTGGCCGGCCAGCCAGTTTTCAAAATTGTGATCTAAAGTATTGGTATCGGTGCAAATCCTTACAGAACTAAAAATCAAACCAGGTAGTTTGCAATTAATTTGGGGGGGGGGGGGTGTTAACTATCCTAATATGTTGTGGTCGAAAGAAACTCTTAAAAATGATTCAACTTCATAAACTATGTTGTCCGGTAGCCAAGCTTATCAAAATTACGATCTAAAAGCACTGAGAAGTGCTAAACCTTTTTAGTCAAAATTTTAACAAAGAGTATAGCATTAATTTCTTACCTATCCTAGAGTGTTGTTGGTCAAAAAGAAACTCTAAAACATGACCAACCTCTCAAATGATTCCTCTGGTAGACAAGATGTCTCAGAATTCCGATCTAAACCATGAAGTGTAAACTAACTCTATCATTTAAATCAATTGTGGAAGCAATAAGTAGAAGAGAGGAAGCCACTTCACTAAACCCGAGACTGATACCTGTTGGGGAATCTCCAATTTCAGTTACTAATACGATTGCCTTAATCTAGCATTTTCATATTGAGAGACGATCATACCTAGGTGACCTTGGATTTAGAAAGCAGAATACCTTCCTTGTGCCATGGGTCTTGCCATATTTTAGTATTCATGCCATTTCCAATAATAGCAAAACAAACTTCAAGCATCTTCTCTTGAGTTCACGACCTGCCTCCAAACTCATAAGCAGTTTCCTGTGAACATGCAGGACCAAAAATGCTTAGATTGATTAAATGGCTTTGATCCAACACGTCCGCATTGTCATAGAAGGGAAGCTATTCTGAACTGCGTCTCATTACCTTGCAGGTTCCACGTTCCAATCTCGTAATCCAAACCCCTCCTCCTTTGGATGCAAAGCTCGGCCAACTCTTCGGCTTAACTCTCTTTAGTGAGATCATTGACCCACCAATGGAACCTGGGCACATATCCAATTAATCGATCACTAACAATTTATAAGAATAACACATAATCCATAGATTTTAATGCTAGCAGAGGAAAAAACTTATAATTCATTCTACTACCGGTATTAAGACATAAATCTATTTTTCCAAGAAAACGCCTTTTCGTCCATTTTTTCATTAAGGGCCTATAGCCTTTAGCCTTCGTCTTTATAAATAAGGGGAATGCCTAAGTACTTAGAAGGAAACTTTTCTTCAAACACAATTATGGGTAGAACAAAGCTTTCCCTATTGTATAGGAACTCCAGAAAATACACGCTGATTTGCTGCCTGTTACCTCCACACCTGTCTTCCAGAAAAAGATAGAGACACTTTATACAGTTGCAGATTAACCGTCTCCCATTAGCAGAAAAACCACTAAGAACTCATCCGCAAAGGCAAAGGACAAAGAAGGTTTTTCTCGCATTTATACTGAGGTGAGACTTCCTTCGTACTCTCATCTCATTAGAGACCCCTTGCTCCATTCTTAGTACAAACGGTAAGGGAATGGGGCCACCTTGTCCTTCATCAAGCCCTCGCCTTCCCCCTGAGAATGCCCTCAAGAGAGCCATCAATAGATAAAGAGATAGAGGGGTGGAGACACATTCCATGATCCAATCATAAACCTGGATGAAGTGAGACGTAAGGAGAGTGTGATAAGATAGGTCTCCCATTTGAACCAGATCATATTCTTTCTTGAGGTCATCTTGTGGTGCACCTATGTTGGTGGACTCCAAGTTGGAAGTTTCGGACAAGTTCATGGGCAATTCGGAGGTTTGCAACAATGTTTTCAAACTTCTATAAAAACTGACTAACTAGGGCTTTATAAGAGAGCAATAACAGCTGCAGTCTCCTAGTAAGACTCTGGAGTAAGGGGGGATCCAAAAGAAGCTCAACAAAATCGTGGGCGATTTTTACCCTGTAGGCAATCTCCTTCCCCCTTTAAGGGCTTTTTTCTTGTATCAATTATTTTTTTTGATTGATGGTGTGTTAGGTGGTTTTGGGCCTTCCTGTTCTCATCCTAGCCTTTCATTTTTGTTGATGGATTGGCAACTAGGTGGTTGTGTATTTATTTAGTGTATTGTACACTGTAGCATCGTCCTCTTCCTCGTTGTTACCCCTACTCTTTTCTGTGCTTCTAGAAACCGGTGTGAAGACCACCGTCATTGTGGCCGATGAGCGCCTCGCCTCAGCTCTCTCCTCACGGAGATCTCCCCTCACCCTTCCACCCTGCCTCATGCTTCTTCCTCTTGGAGTAATGACGTTCGATTATGACCTCTACAGCTTTCCCTCTTCTCTTGGCCGCCCTTGACAATGAAAGAACCTTCGGTTATCACTGAGATGATTGGTGCCTCAAGCGATCGTTTCAACTCAAGTTTCAAGCCCTTGATACACAAGCCAAAATTTTTCAGTATTTCTTAGTAGCACACACTAGAAACTCTGAATATACGAAAGTAAAGATGCATCACTCATACATTCAGAGATCAGCAAAATGGCTCGTGCTAACGAAAAAGTTAAGGATTTTCTTCGCATCCTCGTTTGTCCCATTTCTCACAGAAGACTCGAAGCACGAATTGACCACTAATCAGCGAACAGAATTTGAATTGCTCAAGCAAGATGAGAGAATTCATGTTCCGCGACTGTCTACGATATGAAGGCAAGCATACTCAATTTCACATCCCCAACATAGACATTAGGAGACATGACTCTGATCTACTGGTCGTACATAACCAACAAGATTAATATCCCCCACTTGGTGGAATGCACTTTCTGAGAGTTGTGACCAAGCTAGTTGCTTAGCCACTGTGTGAAGTGGCACCTTACATGGGTTAGTGTCTGATAGATGCCATGGACCAAGGACTTCAAGACTTGTTTACCCAACTCAGCTTAATCGTATTCCACAAGGACCAGTTGCATAGGCCACAAAATGTACACAACTAACTGTCCTACTGCATTTAATACGGGGTGTCCAATGCAATGAACTACACCCTGAATCCCAGCCAGCCAGTTCGTGGCACATTATGAAAGGCCCTTCCAAGAAAAGGGTTTTTGCAACCTTGGTCTACACACCCCCTGTTGTGAATGGAAAGAAAATTCCGTATATCACCTCAAGTGAAAAAACCTTTTTTGAAGCAGACAATAGTACCAGAGCAACTACTTGTAGGTCACTTCATAGGCCAGAAATTGCTTACAGTTATGTTAAGCTATTCTATCTTCTTATGGGCACCTTAACGGAGACTTTAAATGACAGTTAGAATAAGCCCACTTCGTCCAAATTCTCTAACTGGAAAGTATCAAAATTCTTTTGAGCATCAAACTTTGACGCAGAATGTTCATACTTTTTGAGAAAAGGCATCCCTCCTTGAGTATTACCTATTGAAAGCAAAATCTTGCCTATTTGGTTATGTGCATGTGTGCCCACTCAATGCGTTGAATCAGGATGGGATTGGGAAAATTGCAAAGCCTTGAAGGCAGCCCATTATACAGATAATATATAGAAAGCAAAAGAAGGCCCTTTGTGAGATTTGTGTGAAGTCATGGCTACATATGAGCTCCCTAAACAGGTTTAAATGATTTTGGATGTAATTAACTATATACCTTGTTGTTGAATACAACGGGGTCCCGTATATGCCCTTTGCAATTTGTTTGCCCTAGTGACTCTCACCTGTGTTGACTTGGAAAAGATCTATCACCAGAAGCCCTAATGAGCACATACTGCACCACTGAAAACTACAACTAAGATAAGTTTTGGAGAGAAACACAAAGCCACGCAGGCAAGCAACCATTCAAGGAAAAGTATTGATACAACTCAGCTCCCACTGCAGGTCACTGAATCAGTTCCTGTCCTGAAGCCGAATACCAATAAGTAAGTTCCAAACAACACCTAAACCTTGACTCTACGTAAATTTGCTCCTATTGGAGGAGGCTACGTGGAGGATGGATTCCAACTCCTCTGAAAAGTGCTATGAAGAGGCCAGAAGGCACAAGGAATCAGAGAATGAAATGAGAGAGGAGAAGTTATAGGAACCCCCACAAAGAAAGTATTCCTTATTCGTTAAGGGCAAAACAGTATCTCTTCTAAATTCCATCAAACCCACACCCACTCTCAAGCGGGATGGCTGGGAGCAAAGCCAAAAAGCGCAATGTGTAATACACTCAATTTTCCTGTGGGGTTAACCGCCTTTTAGCTTGGTGCTTTTAACTCCAATGGGATTTGAGAAAGAGAGTTAGAGTGGAATCAAAGCTTGGCTGTAATTTCCTTATGAGCGAGTGGCAGGGAGGTGTGAGGGATCCAGTCAAACTTACACCCCAAACTTGTCATTTTCAAGATAAAAATGAGTTTTGCCATTTTTTAACTAACTTGTTTTTGAATGATTGTATAGGTACTACTCGTTCCTCTTTTTGGGAAGACCTCCTAAACGTTTTTCTGGGAATGATAACATGAGTGGTGAGAGTTGTTCATGTTCACTTTTGGAGGGTAAGAGTGAGAGCTCATGGCTTGCTCTTCACGAAGCCTACCATGTTGATTGTAAAGCCTCGGTATAGTAATGTCTATCTGAATTTGAGTTGGCTTGGCCTCCTTCCGGTGTTTTCTTGATGATACAATTTTTTTCAACACCCCACAAGTCATGGATGGATTGTAAAACATGGTAAGCTCTCTGGCCCCCTGGAATTTGAGTGGGCTTCCTTCATATCCAACTGCTTCATATGTATCTTAAATGATTTCATCACTAACCACAGTCACGGATGGATTTTTAACCTTGGTAATGAATGGCCACTGGATTTGTGTGTATTGGCCTTCATTCCAGGTGCTTCATTCTTAGCTTAAAGGTTTTTAACCCTCACACATTGTCCCTCTTCTTCCTTTCCATCACCATTTTGTGGAGGGTTTTTGTTGCACTAGGTACTCCATTTTGTAATAAAACCCATACGTGTGGAGATAGCTTGGATAGGCTCCTTATCCACGCTGTAAGGTTAGAACTATTCTTTAGTCCTTTATTCATACTCACTCCATTATTGTATACCTTATAGTGCCCTAATAACAAGGTATTCCATGAGTTGAGAAGGGTAGCTGGGCTAGTCTCCTTCCTCTTTCATACTTACTAGGTATTAACTTTCCTTACTACCTTGCAATGGAACACCGAATGGAGAACTTTGTCTACCATCTTGCAGGTCCAGACAAGGACGGAGCGGAAAGACTCTTGAAACAAGCTTCTTAGATTGCCCTATATGAGGGTAAGAGAGAGTGGAGTACACCAAGGATGTTGGGGCCCCCCCCCCCCCCTTAAAGGGGGCCCTGATACATTATGTGGGGCTATCCTACCAGAGTGTCCAACATTGAAGATGCCCAAACATGGTAAAAGGATTGAACTCAATTCCCCCATCCAGGATAGGAGACTTTTTAACGATTGTTGTTGTTCAGGTATTCATCTCAATTGGGTCTATACCCAGTGGTTGGGAGTGAGCTCTCAAATCACGAGCCAATTCAATGAAGAGGACAAAACGGCAATCCTTCTAGTTTTCACATGCTTACAACTTTGGGATGTGGAACCAGAGGCCTGATGATCCTATTAACAAATAAGAGAAACCATTTAACCCCACCCATCAACTTGCTATGATTGGGTTTGTGGGAGAACTAAATTAAAAGGGAGGGAAAACTATATTGTTAAGCTATATGCTCGAATTGGAAGTTGTCACATTAACTACTCCTTGAAGGTTAAATGTTGTTATGCTGGGATTAAAAATGTTTTCAAATTACAATTATGACTATTCTCTACAAGCTATTCCTGTCTTATCCATGTT
>JACGCM010001932.1:0-38485 GCA_014058105.1 Kingdonia uniflora
AAAAATGGACAGACGCAGTGGTTTTATACAGCACGCTCGAAAGTCGTTCGAACGATTTGATGATTCGTTCGAACGATAAAATAACTGAACAAGAAAAGGATGAACTAAGGCAAAAACTCTCCCTAAACCTCGGGTTGCCACCGAAACACATAGAAACAACAGCGATAGGACATAGACACACTCCTCCTCAAACCTGCTGAGTCAATCTATAAGCACATGAATCACAGTATAGAAAAAATTATTGAGATATAAACGAAATAATGCAAGAGAACTCGGTGTGGTGTGTGTAGTCCACAAATATCTGACAAATAAGAGATAAGAAGCACTATATTAGGCATATGAGTCAACTTAGGCCTCTCATGGTTGATCCCTCAAAATCACTGAGAATTTATTAGATATCACTCTAAGGACATGAATATGAGTAAAGGGAGTAAAAATTCATGATCCAAGAAAGTGCGTTATTAAATTAAGATCTCATAAAAGGAATATCATTGTGTTTGACGGTGTCAAGTTAAATACATAGACTTCAAACTATCATCTCCACTAAATTGATTGTATCACCTAAATCAACTAGGTCTTTTAAAGGTAATCATTAAGGCAAGGTAGGCTAGTGAGGAAATAGGTGTTTTACTACTGGCATTCTGAAGACACCAAATAACTTCCACCTCCATTGTTGAAATCAAAACTCCTCCATTGTTGTTCTTAAACACGCTATTCGTTCCTTTATTTATTTATTTATTTATTATTTTTAAACACGACCATCTTCCAACCCACTCAAACACACATTCTTCTTCAAATTTTCTCACTTTGAGTCCTCAGAACAAGGGTTTAAACAAAAATTTGGCGAATACAATGAAAAGGCTTAATGTAGGCTCAGGGTAGTAAGTGAATACATGATTAGGTTAAAATTGAAGGCCAAAATAGGTTCAATAATGAAACTGCCTAGAATCATGTCCTAAAACTTATACAATTTCTTATTTCACTCGATCAATTAAAGAAAAGGTTCTAGTATTTTAACTTGAATTTTATGTCACCACCAACAATCGACTAATGTAGAAAATAATGAGATCAGAAACAAGAGATTTTGCTGGAAAGAATTTATTTAATAACACTCAACGCTAGAATAAAGGTTTGATCTCCACATAATGTTAGGCAATAAAGTCTCTGCATATATCCTCAGATTTCTACTTACACCTAGAGTTAGGAACAGTTGAACTTTGTGAAGAATAAGTGAAACCAAGAACGCAAGCATTAATGAGTATATATCATATAAATATTTTCCATACATGCATAGAAAACGCAATTATAGACTAAGCTCAAAGGAAAAATAGGGAATATAGTACCTGACAATGGCTACATGACCTATACAACACCAGAAAGTCCTGAGAGATCTAGGAAATAGAACAACACCCATAACACATCGAAAATTTTCAAAACGAATAACGTCCAAAGGCTTGGTGAAGAGATCAGCAAGTTGATTCTCCTTTCAAACATACTCCACAATAATAATCTTCTTCTCAACAAGGTCTCGAATGAAGTGAAATCGAATGTCAATGTGCATGGTCCGCGAATGTTGTTCAGGATTTTGGAATGTTAATTGCACTGGTATTATCACAATAAAGTGACATCACTCCCTGATTCCCCCATAGTCATGTAACATTTGCTTCATCCAAACTAGCTGTGTACTACAACTTCCCCGCGCAATGTACTCTGCCTTTGCAGTAGACTGTGAAATGCAGTTATATTTTTTACTTTGCCCATGCAACGCGATTGTTCCCAATGTAGTAACATCCCCCAGAAGTACTCCTTTCATTAAATTTCCAGCCCAGCACATCTGAGTATCCAATAATATCTGATGTAGTGTCTCGAGTATACCACAAACCAAACTCACAAGTTCCGGACACATATCGAATAATCCATTTAACGGCATGTAAATGAGACTCCTTAGGACTTGCCTGATAACGTGCACATATGCAAACACTGAACACGATGTCTGGGCGACTAGCTGTAAGATACAACAAGCTTCCTATCATGCTCCTATACACCTTTTGATCCACATCAGTACCTACAGAGTCCTTACTCAATTTTGTGGTAGTGCTCATTGGCGTCCGGGCATGTTTTGAAGAATCAAGACCAAACTTTTTGACAATATTTTTGGCATATTTAGATTGAGAAACAAAAATGTCATCTTCCCGTTGCTTGATTTGAAGGCTTAAGAAGTAGGTCAATTCTCCAATCATGCTCATCTTGAATTTCCTTCCCATTAACTCACCGAATGCTTTGACACGAGAGTTCGACATTGAGCCAAAACAATATCATCCACATAAACCTGTGCAATAAGAATTTCATCACCTTCCCGCTGAATAAACAATGTCTTATCAACTCCCCCTCGAATGAACCCATTTTCAAGTAAAAAGTTTGAGAGTCTATCATACCAAGATCGAGAGCCTGTTTTAGGCCATAAAGTGCTTTCTTCTAACGTAAACATGCTTCGGATGATGAGGATCTTCAAATCCCTTTGGTTGAGCTATATATACCTCTTCCTCAAGTAGTCCATTTAAGAACGCACTTTCACATCAATCTGATAAAGCTTGATTTTTTTATGACTCGCAAACGCCAAAAGCATTCGAATAGATTCAAGTCTAGCGGTGGGAGCTAAAGTTTCTTCTACATCCACCCCTTTTATTTGGTTGCATCCCTGAGCTACTAACCTTGCTTTGTTCTGGACAACATCACCGATCTCATCGAACTTGTTCTTGTAAATCCACTTAGTGCCAATAATATTAGTATTTACTGGTCGTGATACTAAGCCCCACACGCCTTGTCGCTTGAATTCATTAAGTTCATCTTGCATGGGATTAATCCAATATTTATCAGATAAAGCATCTTTGACGTTGGTTGGTTCGGTGATGGACACATAACACGCACTCTCCACTCTCTCATATAACGTAGAACAATAATCCTATACATCTAGCGGACTCATGAAGTATAGAACACTCATAATCATCAAGGTATCTAGTAGCACCACAATTCAGAGGATTAGTACGAACAGTATTATTTGGTGCTAAAATCTCCCCAGAAGATAATGGAATAGTTTCAGCAGAAGGTTCTTCTTAAACATCTTGTATCACATTAGATGAGGTTGGTAGGGAATCTTCTTGAACATTACTATCTTCATCATCTGTTTGCTCAAGAACCGCCGAGTCATCAACTACCACATTAATCGATTCCATGACCATTTTGTGCTTTTAAGTTGTACACACGATAAGCTCTAATGTTTGTGGCTTATCCCAGAAAAATACCTTTATGGCTTCGAGCATCAAATTTTCCAATGTTCTCCCGATCACACGTAATATAACACTTACTTCCAAACATCCGAAAGTATTTCAAGTTCGGCTTTTTTCCAAACCAGAGTTCATAAGGCGTATTAAGCGTAAGAGGACGCAGATAAACCTTGTTAATTATGTAACAAGAGGTATGAATAGCTTCTCCCCAAAAGTGACTAAGGATATTCTTTCCATGAAGTAAAACTTGCCCCATTTCCTGTAGGACTCGGTTCTTTCGTTCAGCTACTCCGTTCTGTTGTGGTGTGATTGGTGCTGAAAATTCATGTTTGATTACATTCGCCTTACAGTACCCTATCACATCACTGTCCTTGAACTCACCTCCACGATCGCTACGAATTCTGTTAATAGAACAATCCTTCTCATTTTGTATTCGCAGAGCTATGGCATGAAAATTTTCAAATGTGTCTGACTTCTGCCTTAACAGAGTGATCCACGTGAATCGTGAAAAATCATCAACCATAACCAAAATGTACTTCTTTCCTCCCAAAGTACTTACTCTCATAGGACCCATCAAGTCCATATGAATCAACTCCAGAACTAATATAGTAGCAATGTTGGTAGATTTTTTGTGCGGACTCTTGGTTGCTTTCCAATTTGATATGGTCCACACACTGCATCGGTTAACTTGTTTAGTTTCAGAACCCCTCAAACTATTTCCTTACTCGTAATCTTCGCCAGATCACTAAAATTCACATGTCTTAACCGTTGGTGCCAAAGTTCCACATCGCTTATCTTAGCAACTTTACATGATATCTCCTTTTGCGATATAGCATAGCAGTTGTCCAAAGTTATATCCGTAATTACAATGCATTTCCCGATATTATCAACGACACGACAAGTTTTCTTGTCAAATGTTACTGTGTTGCCTGCATCACATAGGTAACTCACACTCAGAAGGTTTGCAGTGAGTCCCTTGACATAAAGTATATTATCGACTGCCAGACATCCAATTCCTTCTACACTCCCCTTTCCCACAATTTTTCCACTCATTCCTCCTCTAAAAGTAACATTACCTCCTTGAATATCTGTGACATTATTCAGACATGTAGCATCTCCTGTCATGTGTCGAGAGCATTCACTATCTTCGTACCACTGTGTAGAGTTAAATGCATTTAGAGCCATTACTGCAACATTGGACTTTAATTGTGGTAAAAGGTCCTTCTTCTGAACCCAAATAGATCTCACTTTCTTTCTTTCATCTGTTGCTTGAGTCACATTCCTGAAACCATTAAAGGACTTTTGGGTAAAAAGAGTTAGCAAACGATTGGGCATATGATCGATGAGGTTTTTCTCTTTCCAAACGTAGATTATTCCTACCACGGAGTTGAGGAACATATTTACAATAGGAAGCAAGATGATCCTTTCGACCACAAGCTTCACAATAAAATATATGAAGACAAAAGGTTACTCAGTCTGCCTATGAGGAGCATCAATATTACTAGGTTGGGCACAAATGAAGTTGAAGTAGCTTTGACAAACTTAGTGACTTGAGATGAGTTAGACTTGACATTTTGCTCATCAAATCCCAATCCTCTTTTGTCAGATCCATTTTTGCTCATACTTAGTATTTTGTCAATGTTTTTAGCTCCATGATAAAACACTTCAAGTTTCTATTGAGTAGAGGTCAACTCGAGTCTAAGTTTCTCAATTTCTATTTCCTCCAATTTCACATTTTCTATAACAATGAGTTTATTTTGTTCACATGTCTTAAGTTGACCACTAAGAGATTGTTTCTCATTCTTAAGTTTCTCAAGCTGAGAAACAAGTTGAGAGTACAACTCTTCAAGACTCGGCTCTTCACAATTATCACTTTCATAGTCCTTATGATCATCTCCGTCAGTTTCAAGTGCAAACACATCAAAGTGATTACTTTCTGAGGAAATAACATCAATGTGAGCTCTCAAACCATTTCCTCCTTCTTGGAAGGGATCAACATGGTCATTAGAGTCATCATCACTATCATCCCACGTAGCGGTAATGTTCATTGCTTTATGATTCCTGTTAGAGCTCTTAGTGGGACAACTATGAGCATAGTGGCCATACTTGTGACACCTATAACATTCAACTTTATTGAGGTCTTGGTCTGAGTCATTATGAGAATGAGTACTGGAGTTGGTTTGTTTGCCATAAGACTTAACACGGTTATGAGGATGAGACTTGTAACTCACATTTTGCCCTTGTTTCTCAAATTGCCTATTTTTCAAAAGTTTTTAAATTGTTGACTTATAAGAGCAATCTGAGAGTCAGAGTCAAGTTCCTCATTATTGTCAGAACCACAGTAATTTTCAACATATCTGGTTCCCTGAGAAGGTAAAAAGTTAGAGGAAGACTTAAATGCCACACTCTTACTCTTCTTAAGATTTTCCATTTCGATTTCAAAAGTACGTAATTTTCCAGCATGTGTGTCAGGTTTCATAGTTTTAAGATTTTGTGCTTCCTCTATAGCATCACGTCTGGATCTAAAACTCTTAGAAGAGATCTTAAAATTTTACATACTATTTGAACATCGGTGTATCCAGCTTCTAAAGTTGAACTGTTGTTGACAATGTCATTAAGTTTGGCATAAAACTTACTAAAGGACTCATCCTCACTCATCCGAATGTTTTCAAATTGAGATGTGAGCATTTGCAGTTGGCTTTCTTTAACAATGTCATTACCTTCGTGAGTACGTATTAAGATGTCCCAAGCTTCTTTTGAAGTGGAACATGCGGATATATGCCTATACTCACTATGGCTCAGCGCATTAAAGATAGCATTAAGACTTTTAGAATTATACCCAGATATTTCTTTTTCTTCCTTGGTCCATTGATTTCTAGGTTTAGGAATTTCTATAGCAGTTGTTGGTTCACCCCGCATAACAGTAGGGGGCGCCCATCCATCTTCAATGGAAATCTAGACATCCTCTCCCATGGATTGCAAGAAGGCAACCATTCGAACCTTTCAGTATGGAAAGTTCGTGCCATCAAAGAGTGGTGAACGGTTTATAGGACCTCCAAAATGTTCGGAATCCATTAAATCAAGCACGTACAAAAACAGGATCACCGCTCAGGATATAAAGCCTACAAACTTTTTCTCTGATACCAATTGAAATTCTATGTGCTCGTAAATAATGTGTTTTGAGAAAATAGGTCAGGACACTTCCTATTAATCAATAGACTAAGGTTAAACAGAAACAATCAAAAACAAAGACAAGGAATTAAAGGGACATGCAAATGTTCACCCTGTGGAAACTCTTTACTCAGGAGAAAACCACAGGTCATTGTCGAGGATCACGACAACCAAAAGTTTCACTAATCAAAAAGAGTTATACTGAATTACACTTACAGATTTAATAACCTAATCACAAGATTATCACTCTTCTGACTAAAGCTTCACACTCTACTTTCTTCTTGTTCTCACAACAACTCTTCTTGATGTCTCACCAAGAAACTTCTTCTATTCTCGCAACAGCCCGTCTTGATGTCTCACCAAGAAACTTCTTCTATAATCGCTCTTGAACAAATAATTGGAAAGTCTTTGAAACCCTAACTCAACATCAACCTTGTGATCCAAAGATGATTGCTTGATCTTCAGTTCTTCACCCTCTCTAATAAAGTCTTTTTGGAGCCCTTTGAAAGAAAAATGTTTTTCCCAAGAAAAGAGAGAAGAAAAAAAACTAGGGTTTCTTTAAATAGTAGTTCTATTTCTCTCGATATTCGTTCGAACAAGACCAAAAGTCTAATTTGGTCAAAAACCCTAGAAAGTTTACATATCGTTCGAACGAAAAGAAGTCTCGTTCAAACGACAATTGCATGTGGGCCAAATTCCAGGGGACTTAACACTTCGTTCAAACGACAAGAAAAATCGCTCGAACAACAATTTCATATGGGCCAAATTCCAGGGGACTTGACACTTCGTTTGAACGACAATAAAACTTGTTCAAACGTCAAATTGAGAAAGGCTCATTCCTTTTATCAGAGAGTAATACTTACCTTCTGTCCAGTGATCTACATCTTCGACTAAGACAACCATAAACTCCATAGACACGAAATGAGACAAATAAACCTTTTAAATTTGAAAATCTTTTTGAGCATCATTAAACTGTTCATTTTTATGATATGCAGAAAACAAAAGAACTCGCCAAAAGAAAATATAGCAGAAGGAAGAAAAAACACAGACCCCAACAAACCGAAAAAGCCTGCATCTTCATTTTTCCTCTTCCGGTTAGTAAAAATTACATATAAACTTGGAATATTCGATGCATCTGTGTTTATATACACAAATAATAATTTTGGGCTCACGATTCCTTAATACAGCAAGAAGACACGGATGAACTTGCAGCAAGAAGTGCCAGACATCAATAATTCTAGAGTTAATGCAATCATTTTAGTCAAATGGAAGGTATAGTTATTTTTGTTAAAATACTTCCATTTAAAATAAATTGTTGAGGACTCTCATGAGAGGGATTCCATGAATTGGAATTCTCTATCATGTGAAGAGGAATATTTGATACTGAATTGGACTACCTCATCTGACAACAGTATTACCATTTTGTAGGAATTGGATGACGTGAAGAGAAAACTATAGACCAATAAGGTGGCAGAAGCAATGGTGGCGTACAAAAAGGAACTTGAAGAATACAAGGTTGATGTAGCTAAGAAGAACGACCCACAGTCATGAAGAATGAAGTAATTGTATCATGTTAATTGGTTATGTTGAACAAGTAGCATTTTATTAGGAGGATCCAATGGTTTAGATTATTTATTATATGTTTATGAATTGGGTTTTGATATAATTTACAAATTTGAGAATTTAAGTTTTAATTCCAGATGTTTTATTTCCTATAAAAACATTATCAAGAACTATTCAAAGCCAGGCGAATAGGACAAGCCATCTTTATATGCACCCATGATCATAAATCTATATTATAAATCTTAGTTTTGTCCTACGATTGTCCCGGTGGCTTCGTTTATCCTATGTAACGTCTTAATAGTTTACCCTTTAAAACTTCTCGAAGCAGCAATGAACTATATTATAATTCTAATTATGGTCATAATGATCCTCCTCTATTGAAAAAGTAATTGGTCCTTCTTCCTCTTCCGTCTACAAATAATACTCTTAATCACAAATGGTTCAACTCATGTACCTCCATAATAGCTTCTCATAACCCATCTGACGTGATTACTACAAACGCGGTAGCGAGATTTGTATAAAGATCTCGTTATATTTGAGAGCTAGAGAAAACTAGGGTTTCAACTAAACAAATCAACTTTCATTAATCAAGATCAACTACGAAAAAAATAACCTAGGCCTCCCCCTTTATAGAACACAAATGGGGTTTGAATTAGGAACCCTAATTTTAATTGAAATAGACTTCTACTTAAATTGGGAAATTGCTAATAAACTATATTAGACCTCTCCAACAGATCTTAAGCTAAGCGTAAAATATATAACATTAAATAAACATAAGTCATACGGTGGGCAGACAATCCAATGAGGGATGTGCCACATCAAACCCCCCGTCTGAGAAGATTTTGTCCACAAAATCAATGGGGTGGGGCTCCTGAGGACTCACGCACAAATGTAGTGTGTATCTCCTGTGGAACTCTTCAAAAAATCCTGAAGTCTTCCGTGAAATTTTTCGTACCCAGAGATTATACCCAAGGTCTTCAAATCCCTATGTTGAAGAACGTCTAAATTCTGAGTTGGATGACGAATCTTCTATGTGTACAACACGTGGGTCTGAATTCTAAGTTGGATCTGGGCCGGGTTCTGAACTATGAGATGTGGGGTTGGAATCAACACATGTGAAGCATGTGTAATGTATAGTGGGTTGGGTAGTTGATGAACCAAAATATTGGCTGATATCATATTTTTCCCACCAAGATTTGAATTTTGAGCAAGTGGGCCGTGCGCCTCTGAAAAAAGAAAAGGAGATGGGCTATGGATATGGGTTGGGTTTGAATGGTGGGCTTGGTTTTGAAAAAATGGCACGTGCTTACCACATGACGTCTTCTCTTCTTCTTTCTCAATCCCAACTTCTCCTTGCTGAAACCTGCAACTTCTTCTAGTTTTTTTAAGCTGGTGAAGATTTCAGTTACCACACCGCTTATGGTACCTCCTTGACTCCGAAGAAAGGTCCAGCGAGTCCGCTCTCTCTCTCTCCTATCACTATAAATTTCGTAATTGATTGGAATTAAGGGGTGAAACCCTAACTTCCTATAACCTTTTCCATGATTGAAGCTTTCAACAGAACCTTCGAGAACTCCATTGCTGTCAAAAATAAAACTTCCCTTAGCGGCTGCAACGCCTTCTTCGCGACATAC
Organism: Kingdonia uniflora; assembly: GCA_014058105.1. Classification (NCBI taxonomy): domain Eukaryota; kingdom Viridiplantae; phylum Streptophyta; class Magnoliopsida; order Ranunculales; family Circaeasteraceae; genus Kingdonia; species Kingdonia uniflora. The sequence goes on from JACGCM010001932.1 coordinate 9,653, forward strand.
TTCTGTCGATAAACGCCCTGGATCAAATGGGTTCGCCACTCCGATGAGCGTGACAATCAGTGGACTGGTTTGGTGTAGTTGTCGGATCGATTGATGCATTGTTATTGGTGTTGGCATTGACACCATTGTTGTTGCTACCGTCGGTCGAGATGTCATGATTTATGTTGTCGGTCTCGCTGTCGGTGGTGGTAGGTCATTGATCGGACCTTCTAAGATAGTCAGCGTCTCTATGCTCACTGTATCAAATATGGGGTTTCTGATAGGTGAGAAGGCATACAAACGTAGTTTTCATTTAACCAGTCTGTGCGGCAGTGCTTCAATCTTTGGGATAATTGTCGCAAATAGGAGATAAAAATCACTGTTAATTGGTGAGGGGCAAAAAAAAGGCTCCTCTACCCAAAGACTCGATAAGCTTATCCTCTATCTTTACTACATTTTGAGCTAGACTAGGTTTCTTCATTGCAGTTATTCTACGAGGCATTTTTGCTCTTGAAACTTACTACACTTAGATCTCATGCAGCTCTGATACTAATTGACGTGATTACTGCGAACGCGGAAGCAAGATTTGTGTGACGATCACGTTATATTTAAGAGTTAGAAAAAACTAGGGTTTCAACTAAACTAATCAATTTTTATTAATCAAAATCAACTGCGAAACAAATAGCCTAGGCCTCCCCTTTAATAGAACACAAAGGGAGTTTGAATTAGGAACCCAAATTCTAATTGAAATAGACTTCTACTTAAATTGAGAAACTGTTAATAAACTATATTGGACCTCTCCAACAGAGCTTAAGCTAAAGCATAAAATATAAAGTATTAAATAAATATAGGTCATACGGTGGGTAGACGATCCTATGAGGGATGTGTCACATCACCATCTCTCTAAGTGCTTAAAAATCAAAACCTATCTCCTAATCTGCCACCATTTGTAGATTAAATTAGAAGTAAATATACTTTGTTAGATCATTGGATTGATCTGATCTTTGTATCCAATCCTAAATTGCCCAATTGAATGGCAGTTTTAGGTTTTAAACTCCTCTTTCAAACTCTTTTTCAATATAAATCCTTCTCCGCTTCTCCTCTATATCAATGTTCATCTCTCTGATTAAGTCAACCTTCAATATTACCTAAAGCCATGGATTTTCCTACAATCTATTTGCCAATACAGTAGCCCATGGACCACTAGAACGTCCCTGACCCTTTTCTTGAAGGGGTATTGCAATCAATCTAGCCCCATCGTTACAATCTATTATGCTATAGCAGGAATGATTGTTCTGGAATCAATTTTTTTTTACTTTGTGCAAATTATGTACATTTTGATTTCTAGACTGGAGCTATGAAACTTGGTCGAGATGTTATTGTTCTTACACAGACTGTAGAATCAAGATCTATAGGTTTCCTTTCTCGGTCCTTCAATGATGGAAAAAGTGTAAGCCATTGTCAATTGTTTTCTTGTTATTTTATTTTATTTTATTTTTTATTTAAGGCTGTATAGATAGATTAGACTCCTATTGGATTGATTTACACTAGAACATGGAAATTTATGGCATAATCTGAATGATTATCCGAACAATAGATTTTATGTACAGAACAAAATTAGAATTCTCAAATATAAGAAATTTTCTTAAGAACTATCGCAAAATAGGTCTATACTGAATTTTTAACTACAGATTGTGCATTGCATGTTACTGCAGAATGTGGAAATTTCTATTGTGAGCTATTATAGACAGGGATTTGTAATGAAACTGGACACCTATGTCCAATCCGAGGCTTCTACAAATTATTATTTGATAGCTATAAAGGAATTTTTCCCGTTTGATAAATATTTTATTGGTGAAAAATTAGGATTATTTCGTGGAAAAGCTACTGGAACACAAATATACATATGAAACTTGTATAAATTGGGAGCGGAATATTGTTTAGAATGGAAGCCTAAAATTACGTGCTCAAGCTCTTCAAATGAATATGACATATTAATTATCTCTCGAAGGGCCAGGACACGTCCATGCCAATATAACCGTAAGATTTGTCATCCCGGTCTCATTATCCATTTTAAGATTATTTTATTACTAAAAAAGAAATTGTTATAGCTTGAATAACGGACCATATCATTGATTCGACTTTTCTCCTTCTTATAATTTATTGATTGCTAAGTCATTCATTTTTCTTCTTCTTTTGTTTCTAGGTACTTTTGGTTATTTCTTATTCCCTCTCCCTAGGATCTTTGGTCTTTGTTCCTTTTTGTAGGCTATCGAACGTTTATTAGCTTTATTTGGTTTAGTGGAATTGGCTTGATTTATTTACTTTTTTGTGACTCTTCTTAATTAGCTTGATTTGTTTACTTTTTGAAGCCAGATGAGTTGGACTTTGATTAGTCGTGAACTTTTTATTGGGAGGGAAGGCGAGGTTTGATTTGTATTAAAAGACTGAGGCCTCATGGAAATTAATGTTAAGGTGACTTTCATTTGACTGTGAACAAAAACTTATGAGCATTCTGACATAGAGATTAGAGATAGAACAACTCAACCTGAGAAGAAGACTTGGTTAACTTATAGGAAGCGAAAGGAAGTTCCACTCTTTAATCTGCCTGGGTTACACTTCCTGAAAAGTTAAATATTATTTATATTCAAATCCTGCAATTGTATAACCTTCAGGTCGCACATGACTGACTTGTGCAAGCTCAGTTTAGCTACATTACCTATAGTTTTGTAGCCTAGACACAGAACATCGGTAAGATATATTTCGAGGGAGATTCTGGGTCTAGTAGGATGAAGCTCTCAAAACTTGGAACGACGACGTCTAGCTACAACAAGATAGCAAGACTGCCATAACAATATTAGGATAGGGGGAGATGTGGGTATAGGTGTAAAAAGAGCCACCGGTATGGTACAAAAAAAGACTTTGATGGACTGGATAGTAATACAGTAAAGAAATTTGGCCTTCTAAACTGCTCTTTCTAAGCTACTTGTTTAATAACCTATATTGATATGAAATATGTTTAGACTTAACCATTCTTCTTCTTAAAGGAAAGTTTATTTATTTGATATGTAATTTCAAAAACAAACAGTAAAGTTTCGTTACACTGATAATTGAACTTTGTATAAAGAATTATTCAATTCGATTACTTCAACTTTAAAGTTTGTTCTTAAAATTCTGCATTCATATTGAATTCAGTGTGGAAATGTCTTTAATTTCTCATTTTTGGTATCTTTTCTGCATTTTAAGGAGGAGACTACTACTATCAAGGCTGCAGGAAATCTATAGTACAAAACAACAGTCTCAGACAGTGATTATATGACTAGAGGTATCTCGCCTTTTAAATCTCTTTTAGCTTTAAGTATGACAAATTACTGAAACTTATAATCCTTTTTGCAATGTGTTTAGAATTTGTTTTTCATTTTATGCTATGAACATGTTATTTTATTTGTTAAATGATATTTTGAATTACATAGTTGTAATTAGATTGTTCGAAATTATTCACATTGTCTTTTATTTGCTATATGTTTGCCCTGACATTGATTGATTGTTTGTTTGCTAAGTTGAGTACATTACTTTAATCTCTGGTAACCCTTAATATCTGCTAACCTGCAACATTTTTTATACCTTTGCTAGAAAACCTGACGTAGTCTCTAAAATCTGTAATACCTGTCACATACTTTGGAACTTGCCTAGTATATTCTCTTATAACATTATTTAGGAGAGATATATAGGATAGTTATTACAACGGAGATGATCGGCAATGTGATTTTAACTTTGGATGGGGGAAGCAAATATATATATAACCAATATCTGGAATGTTATAGACAAAAATTCGTCGAATTCAATGTTGAATTAACAGATTGAGATTTTAATAAACTGTTACTCCCGCACTAGATCTCTGATTCATTGGTAAAAAATTTATAATCCAACTTCTTGGGAATAACCTGTTCCTACAGATTCTGAGTACCATATTTGTTTTAGCAAAAAATTATATATATGCAAAACCATGCAGAATAGGCCCGCCTTAGTAAGATTAACACACAGGAAAAAATAATGGTAAGAAACCAATTGAAACCATTGACACAACCCTTCTCTCTCTTGGTCAAGCAATCCTTAATGGAGGAGAAACCATAATTGCACCATATCCCCTTACAAACAGAAATGGCATTATTCTTTGGTAATCTGAAACAAAACCAAAAACACAAAAATTAAAATAAAGAAGTCAACGTGGTGAGATCACCAAGGATCTGAAGCACGAAGCTATATTATTAAAAAAAAAACAAACTTGGTTAATTTAATTTAAAATTACTAATTATAATACTAAGTACATTTATGTCATTTGATAGCTATGTGTTTCCACTTGGATATAAAAATCACAAGAGTTCGTAAGCTTTCGTTCAATTCCCTCAAAAAAATTTGACCTTAGTAAGAACAAACTTAGTAACTAGCAAATGAGAACATCATTCAAGGTATCTCAAGAAAAAAAATACATAGTGCAAGTTTTTTTGATCAAAATCGAGTAATATCTAATTAATCTTATTGCAAAGATTATGGCAAGGATTGAATGGGATCAAGCATTATCCGACACAAATTTTTTCTTAAAAAGGCGTGCATAATATGGTGTTCCTGAGCAAGGAAAAAGGTGAACCTTAATATATCATAAAAATACACTCAAACCCAACTTGAATCTTACAAATAATGCATTTGCACGCGCTAGCGCGTGCCACATTACTCGTTATGTAGAGAGATAACCACCTATTTTATGAGATTATGCGTTTGAGAACTTCGTTCCCATTGACGGCGCCAAATGTAATAGCCTAATTTCAGGATTTGATCTTAGCCTTTACACCAAATGATAATCAAAATGTCTAGATAAGTAATGAATGGAATACTAGCACAGGATTTAGCGTGGAAAACCTTTAAATAGGTTAAAGACCACGACCTCTCTTGAGGATTTAGAAAGAGAAATGTTATTGATAGTTGCTAAATTATTACAATAAATGCTCTGAGTATTTTGTAGAGACTTTCTTGATAGAAAAAGTCTGTCATTTCTCTATAGTTCTATGGTCCTATTTATAGGTATTATTTTATGACCGTTATCTGCTTTAATGACAAACGTTACAATATATGGTTTTGATGAGTCTTCATAATGATTTGTGTAATGGCTTGAGTAACTCCTTTTCTTTATAACTGCCCCATAAATATGCTACGTGTATGTTGACGAGGTTGAGTGGTCGTATGATGGTTGAAGATGGAACTTGAGTCCAAGATGCGGAATAAGCTCCTTATAGGTCGCAGAGTAGAATTTGCAGAGCTATGCAGTTCATTTGGCTGCCTATTTTGATTTCCCCAAAACTATTTTGACATAAATTGAAAGGACCTTTAGGGATTTCTTTTATGGGGTGGACTTAATCAAGCAAAAGCAATAACAACAGTGGTTTGGGATGATATATGTCTTCCAAAAAATGAGGGAGGTTTAAGCAAAAAAAAGGTGAAAGACTTCAATGATGCTCTAATCATGAGAGCAATCTGGAATCTTATTTTGGCAGAGATACCTTATGGGTTAAATGGGTCAGACATAATTATTTGAAGGAAGATGCATTCTGGACTGTTACCACCTTATGGGGTTACTGATTCCAAGTAGATGATAACCTATATCAAGCATAATAAAGCTCCTCTATGGGAATGTAGTGTGATGCTGCATTCAATCAAGTTTTTCTTAGCCAGTTTAGCTTTTTGACATCATACATATGTATAGGGAAGCCAACAAGTGTTCCAATTTCCTTGCTTCTTTTTGTACCTCCATAGGGGAATTAGATATGGCTGTTTGCTCTCTTCCTCATGAATTGCATGTAATGATTGAGAAGATTATCTAGCAGTGCATGTTGTGGGAGAAGATTCTCTAGGCATACATAAAAGATATGTGAGTGAACGAATGGACAATGGAATCTTGATACTGTTACAGGCAGGCTCCTTCAGTAAATGGGATCTTTCACCATATATCCACACTCATGAAAATTTTGAAGGCAAAATGTTTTCAATCTTGCTGCAGGTAAAAGCTTTTACATCAAAGACTTATGGATTAGTGTGTGCTGGAAAATACAACATTCTCACTCAAGTTTAGCTATCTGCTATGTCCACCAAAGGATTCATAAACAATTCTATAAATGACCTGACTATTATCAATACCCTAGAGGTGAGATGCAGAGTAAAGAAGCCACTTTCTCAAAAGGAACAATGAAAAACACTATGAATAAGCTCTCAAAACGAGTTATGCCACACCCCTAATACTTTGGTGTGTTGCTATCTTTAGACTTTCATTAAGTTATTCACTCTAGTATGATTATCTTGCACCAAAATGAACAAAATGGACATACAACAAAACATAATAGACTTACAAAATGGACATGTATAAATATACAAAATGGACATACAAAAAGACAAAAATGGATATACAAATGACATGCATTTCATGGACATACAAAATGGACAAAATGGACATACAAAAGGAAAAAAATGTACATACAAAATGGACAAAATGTAATAACCATATAACAAATACTTATATTGACATTCTCATAATGAAATTTGTTCAGTATAGATCATACAAATCTACTCTACCGGTGAGGGTGGCTCCTTCATTTATGGATTTTGGGGTGGTTTAAAAAATATTAGTTCCTGTTATACCAAACCAACAAACCTGTGATGTAACATACTAAGAGCATCTCCTAAAGTGTCTCACTACCTTAGATTTATAGGTGTCACCTAGGATTTTTGTGATCCAACAGTGCCTCCTAAAGTATCCCCTAAAGTGCCTCCAACCCTAGAAAAAAAACGACTTCCAGTTCGTTCGAACGGCCATCAATCGAGTTCGGCCTTAACACAAACAACTTAAACTTCCGCATAATGAAGGTCTCAAAAAACTTCCACTATAAGGAACATTAAGCATGACCTCTTCACCAGAATTGATGCTATTTAGCAACTTCCACTGCATCGGCATAGCAAACAACTAAAACTTGAAACACACTTCAATTCCGCACCACAATTGTATCTGAAAGACACAATCAGTAACACGCTAACACAAAAATCATAATGAAAAATCCGACAATCCTCGTTGCTCGGTAATATGATATTGTAATGTAATGTTGCTGAACTGAGACTATTTGTATGTTGGATTATAGAACGAAAAGCCGATTTTGCATTAACTATACTTTTTGAAGACTATTGTTTCTATCACTAATTTTCAACATTTAGATGTTACTCGAGTTAAGGCGATTAATCCCTTATTAACGTATAACAACTCTCAATCCTTAAAAGAAGATTATAATTATACTGTACTCGAGCATTAAAATCAAGGTCTCGATGCTTGTAAATTGCTACGGACTAATAAGAATATCTGAAAGATTGCATGCAACGGGAAAGGTTACGCTACGACGAAATTCATAGTGAAATTGAGTTAAGATATGCAACAAAGGTCATAAAATCATTTCTCTTATGTCATTTTTATTAGGATTGGGTCTCCTTAGAGATTATGTCTTCATACAATTTCAATATAATGGGCGAATCAAACTTTACGGTATCAAACGTCCTAACACCCAAATCAAACTTTCGGATTTCAAGTTATAGAATTATAAGAAGCTAAACATGACATGGATAGATCTAACGCTGACATGCAAAACCTTTACGATCACGTACTATAATTAACAAGGAAGAAGGTCAAGGAATGGGCAGTTTTTAAAATTTCTCCTAGACATTCTTCCTTTTGTCCCAACGGTACCCCCCATCCTTCCGAATCTTCCCAATACATTTTCCTTGCATTTCTCATGGTCTACGTATGAGTTGTATATAATAACTACGCTTTCGTGCTCATAGGCGAAGCAATGAGACCTATTAGCATGAAGCGTGTCTTCTTCACCCAAGTTTATGATATGAAACTTCTGAAATTCGTGATAGGCACGGCAAACAACCGAAACTTGTTTCCTCGATTCCGTAGTCCGTACTACAAAGGTATCAGAAAGACCCAATTTGCAAAATGCTAGTAACAATTACTAAGATGACGATGAAGTATCCAATGGTCCTCATTTCTACAACTTTCTCAATCACCCGTGTATCTCGTGCATATAGTGCGACGAAAGACGAAATGTTGCACAAACACTAATATTCTGTGAGATCGGATGTATGATTTAGTGTCAAGCGTTCATTTGAAGAGAAAGCTCGATCATGGCTTAATCATATGCGCTTCTTCTTGGCCTAAAATTCGCAGTGCAGTTACATTGTGGAAATTTTGAAATCTAGATTCACAAGTAGCACTAGTTACTTTCATTCAGGAGAATGCAAGGGATCGGCCTGGATAGGGAAATTTTTATGTGGGTTAAATAGGCACATGAAATGATTTTAAACTTTGAGCAGATGGAAATCAAGAGTATGTTAAGGGGAGATCTCATGTTTAGGGAGGGCTAACAAGGTTGGTCGGCAAATGCTGCCGGTACGAAACTTTTTCTCTTTGCGGTGTAGTGATGATACAAAACTGAATAGTTTAACAAGCTGCACACCCACTACGCAACATAGTGAGACCTGGGTGTTTGAATACGTACTATCTGTTTGACACTATTGGCTCTTGAAAGGATGAAAACGAACGGCATTCCATAAGATATCATGTAAGATGTATTGAATAATTTAAGTTATCCAAAAATAGATGATAAACATTAACAACGTTTACAATTGGTTAATGTTTTTTCGGTTTAAAAAAAATCAATTCTCGATATCCATATTTAAGCACTCAGTACCCTTGTACAGTTTTAAGGAATAACACATCAATAAATTTGTCAGAGAAACCTCCATATAGCATACATGAAAAACTAGGGTTAGGGAGACTTTGAATAAAGCTTCAAATTTAGTGATCATGTAGAAATCTTACCTAAACCGTACAACCTTGAGATGTTGCTTATGCTCCATTAGAATCTAAGGTTCCCATTAGTATCCTCCAACATTTTATGCTATGAAAACACAAAAGAGCATTAATTCTCATTTAGATTGTTAGCTTTACTTAGGAAATTAGCAGGCAGTTAAATCCTGAACTACCTAGCGCAAACAATGTTTTCATATTAGAAATGCTAGAAATATATTTGCACTCTTGTTCTTGGCGAATGGAAAACAACAATTTTGTGACCCAATTGCCAAGCCTTGAAATGACCCTGAAGGTGTTTCATAATTAAAATGGAAGTACTTATGTTGAACACGCTACTAAGATGGAATTTATTCCACAAGACCATTAAAGCAGTCCAAGCAAGACTCCATGTGAATTATGTTCCCTATCTCTATAAAATATGAATAAATTCTTCTATTATCGATTAGTAATAATAGTGAAGCTATAACATTATTGAAGCCATCACACTATTTATTATGGTAGAATCGGACTCAGTCCAAGCCGCATCAATGATAAAAGCACGCTAAGCGGACAATATTTTCGGTGAGCCGCTGGGCCATGATAACACGATAAAAGCAGGCTAACCTACAAAGAGTGGACCTAGCAAAATCTGAAAGGAGATAAGAGGTTATTGCATCTGGAAACTAGAAAGAAGGTTGCATATATACACAAGCAAATACCTATTCAAAAGAAAAGCATGTTAAATACGAAGAAAAACACACTAGCTATTCAACATTGTATAATTTAGCCAACACGGGGAAGTCATGATTTTCACTCACTATTGGAAGTTAGATGGAAATTAGTGGAAAAATGATACTTGTCCACTATCTTCCTATTCCGCTCCAAAAATATAATGAAAATTGGTTATGTATGATACTTGTCCTGATATATACCAGGTAAATTATTCCTAGGTTAGTGATAAAACCAGCTGCTTTTGCTATTCACCTGCTAGAAAGAAAGAAAAACACTTCATCCCCTTGTTAAAATGTAATCCAATTGGGAAGAATAATTGTTTCTACTTCATAACAAGCAGATTAAAAACAGAAGATGTAGCGTCGTACAGTTGCCTACCTCCCTCGCAGCCGCGGACTCGGAATACTACCAAATTTGTGGGTCCTCCTCTCATTCTACAACAACAATACCAACTTCTACTTCTCCTCTCATCTTCATTTAAATCTCCCGCCTCCTCCCTTCAACAACAACAACAACAACAATGGCATCTCCAGTACTTCCCCTCTCTCTTCTTCTTCTCTTCGCCATTTTATCAAACACCTTCGCAGATCCTGTCCCCCTCCAAGACACCTGCGTCGCTGATCTCTCTTCAGGTAAAACTAGCTCTAATTTAGCTTTCTTTCTCTAAAAACACTCAAATTTGATTCTTTTTGAGAAAATTCAGAATTGGGGTTTGATATTCAGGTGTGACGATCAATGGGTTTGTTTGTAAACCCTCAAACAAAGTGACTGCGGACGATTTCTTCTTCGACGGGTTGAAGAATCCCGGACGAATCACCAGCCCACTGGGTACAGCCGTTACACCTGCATTTGTCCTAAGTATCCCTGGGTTAAACACTCTTGGAGCATCTCAAGCTAGGGTCGATTTCGCGCCAGGCGGGTCAAACCCACCCCATATCCACCCGAGGGCCACCGAGATGATTTACATCCTCGAGGGAGAACTAGAGGTTGGATTTATTACTACCGCAAATGTGCTCATCACGAGGACGATTACGCTTGGAGAGACCTTTGTTTTTCCAAAGGGTTTAGTACATTTTCAAATAAATAATGGGGTTAAGAATGCGGCGATGCTCGTCTCGTTCAATAGTCAATTGCCAGGGATCCAGTCTATCGCGTTCACTCTATTTACCGCGAGTCCACCGGTCCAGACAATGTGTTGGCTAAGGCGTTTCAAATTGGGACTGAGGAGGTTGATAATATTAAGTCGAGACTTGCTTCGACCGCCGATAATGTCATTTAGGGACTTGCTTCGATCGCCCGATAATGTTAATTGGGTTACTTATTTTTGATGTGATTTTAATATTAAAATCAAGTGTGAATGGGTTAGAGATATGCTCCCCCATTAAAATAAAATGTGAATGGGTTTTAAGTTCGATTACAAAATGTTACTTAATCTGCATTTCGTATACAAAAATACGTTGATTACTTATGTTACTTAATCATGGGTTTTAAGTTCGATCACAAAAATACGTCGAACCGATGGATTATTGGTTCCAGTATCCCCATTTCGTTTCACATAAACGAATGAGATAACTGATATTCATGTACTAGATATTAGATTTGATGAGCAGAGATGGGAAAAAAATTACAAACTTTCTTTTTTGTGATCAAGTAATCAAACTCGACCAAAGCAAGATTATCCAACTCATCAATTTAAGTGTTTGACATTTCCTTCCTCATCCCTCACTTTACACTAATAGAGATTGTTACTGGAGATGAGACCAGCTGTCAAGACCGGTCGCTGCTGGGGCTGCTGTAAACACTCCCCCACTAGGGCTGAGGTGGAGTGACTTGAAAAGCTAAATCGAAGGTACTGCTTCTTTTGGTTTGATTGGGCTGTTTTAGGTTTTGTTAGGTTGTTTTGGTTTGAGGTAACCCTAATTTGGGTTTGATTGAACACTAATTTTGGCCCGATCACCAAATCTTTAACCAAACAGTACCCTAATTTGTAGGTAGTGTTTATATTGTTTGATAGAACCCTAATAATTTGAAGGTAGTTTTTATGACGGGATTGTTGTTTTGTGCCAAGTTTTTAGATGCAAAGGAAATAACATTTTTATCTGAATACCGCCGTCGGTTAACCAATCTCGCGGAAATTCGTTTCTCATAATTGAACACCATTATAAGTGCATTTAATATGGGTTTCTTTATTCCACTTTTCCCAATCCTTATACCACTCAGGGAATTAAAAGAATAACATACATACAATATTTTTACTATTATCAATAATGGCAATACGATATATTTTTTAAGAAACGATCGGGGTATTAGCAGACATACTGCTTGAGCATGAATAATAGGGAACACGTGAAATAGGCTGAAATATATACAACTTTTGACGAAGATGAATTATAGTGAGTTGTTCAAAAAGTCTATGGTGTTGACACAATGCCAATATCCTTAGACAACCTTTGAGAGAGACAGTGTTACGATGAATTTTAATAGGTTATTATATCTAATTCAAAAGCGCAAGGAAATATCAATATGATTTTAGTAGATATCTATTTCGAGATACACAGGAAATCCGTGAGGTGAGAGATGATATTCTAACTTTCCTTTTCTGAGCTAAAACTAGATATCTTAAATATTAGTATGCCCAACGAAACACAATTTTTTTGGCGATATCATGAATATTCCAAATATCTAGCTCATCTCACCTCCTTAAGAAAAAAAAATTGATTCATTTTCACGCCTAACCTATTTCTTCTCTATCCTCTCTTGTCTCTTCGTTTATATAGAGATACTCAATAAAGGTAATTATATTTAATGTACAAATCAAACATCTTGGATGTGTTTTTTCCGGAAAATTTTCTCAAAACTATTTGCATGAGTGATATTTTTCTTGGAATATTTTCTATGTAATCAAACACACCATAATATTTGTTTGATTAAACCCTAATTTTGGTGTGATACAACCCTAATTTTGGTTCCCTACACAGGTCTAATGACACAGCTTCTTATTGTTCATAAGAACGCCTAATGGGAATATTCGTTTTGGGCTGATTTGGAGTTTGAGGAGAAAGAGGACGAAACTCAATTCTTACCAGGAAATATGTGCGGTGTTTCCCTTTTATCGCACACTACCAGTGAGGGTGGCTCCTTCATTTATGGATTTTGCGGGTGGCTTAAAAAATATTAGTTCCTGTTATACCAAAACGACAAACCTGTGGTGTAACATACTAAGAGCATCTCCTAAAGTGCCTCACTACCTTAGATTTATAGATGCCGCCTAGGATTTTTGTGATCCAACTGTGCCTCACTACCTTGGTTTTGAGTCCCAAAAAACAAGGCTGAGTCTTGGAATCCGAGACTCAGTCTTGCTTTTTAAGTTTGCGATTGGGCGCCCAAGTGTTGGGCGCATGTTTTGTTTTAAAACAGGCGCCTAATTGTTTTTTTTTTACAAAAATTCAAATCGGACGCCTAAGACTTGGGCGCCTTTTTTTTCCATTTTTTTAAATACAAATCGGGCGCCTAAGTCTTGGGCGCCCAATTTGGACTTATGAAAAAATAAAAAATAATAAAATAGGCGGCGCCCAAGCGTTGGGCGCCTGTTAAAAAATCCAAGTTAGGTACTGTTAGAAGAAATAGACTCTCACTACCTTGGATTTGCCTTTTTTTTTCAACCAAGGTAGTGAGGCACTTTAGTTGATGCTTTGAAGAATGGCTTTATATTTGTTCTTAACTTTTGTTTTCCTTTGGTTCTCTGATAAACATGAAATAATTAAGATGTCATTTATATGTGAATGTATCACATATCTGTTTTTTGGTAGTTTTAAAACCACTATTGTTTTTTTCCTTAATAAATTTGTTCCTTTTTTTTATAACACGAGGTATCCGGGCACCTTTAATTCCCGACTACATCCTCTAGGGTTGTGCAGTAGCCCACATACCACACAACCAGGCACAAGGCCAGAGGGACTAGGTACTAAGGTTGTCAATGGATTGAATTTTATCTGATCCGATCCGATTCGGTTCGATCAGCACACTTTTTTTCGGATTTGGATGTAGGTTTTGTGGATTCGGATCAGATAAAGATCTAGAAACTAACTTCCGAAATTTTTTCGGATTGGATTTGGATATGCGTCCATACAATCCGAACCAAATCCAATCCGAATATCCTTTTCTTAGTTAATTAAGTGGTTTACAATGTCTTTTTTTTTAAAAACAATTGCATGAGGTTGTACAAATACACCTCATTAACTAGGTGCATTTCTTCTCCCCAAATGAAACCACCTCTCCAAAATAAATTTCTCCCTCTTTCAAAGAAAACCTTCATAATTGTATCTTTAATTCATCAAAATACATCCCACTTTAGATGAGCTCCTCATCTTCCTATTTAAATTGAGAAAGCTTTGATCAACTCAGTTTGCATCAAAAGAAAAATACATTGGATGCTTGAACATTGGCTCTCTCAATCATCTCTACTCTTTCCATCTTAGCTTCAGAGCTATTCTAGTAAGTTTTTCTTAATTTGATAAGTATTTTCTAGGGTTTGCTTTAGAAATTTGATTTCAAATTTGTGATGATATTATTTAGCTATTACTCTATAGGGGATCTCCTTAATGTAAGCTTTGCTACTCATGGTTTTGGTTCTATTATTGTTAATTTGGTTTTTTCCTTTGGTTTATGACAAAAATTGGATTCGAGCTGAATTTAACGGTAAGTAAAATATCATATTCTTCTATTATTTTTTATTATTCTTATAACAATTTCTCATTATTGTGTAGATGCTTCCCCTCCTCTTACCTCTTGGGAGTAATCTTTTGGGATAGCTAACTCTTGAGAATTGAGGTAGCTAGTCTCTCTTCTACAATAAGAACGAATTGCAGAAATTGCCGAATCAAGTAATATCCAAAATAAAGACTAATAAAAAGACAAGTATTTTCCCGGAGAAGGGAAGTGGAAAACCCTTGTGGATGAAAAAGCCACTCCCCGCGAACAATTCACTATGATCAAATATGTTATACACGATCTTCTTCAAGCTTCCTCAAGCTTTTGTGAAGTCTCTCAAACCCTAGTTCTCTAGAATTAAACTCACACACAGATAACTGACAAATAACCTAAGTCTCTCTTATATACTTGGGAGACTTATTACAAACAGAACAGATCTCGAGGCAAACTCAACGTCCCAAACGAACTTACAAAACCAGCCAACGCGGTTTTCGGTCAAACGACTTTCAGCCTCATTCAAACGACTTTGACGGAACCAAGTTTCTAAGCCTAGAAACAAGCATCTCGTTCGAATGACTTCAAGTCTCCTTCGAACGTCTTTGACGAAACCAAGTTTCCAACCCTAGAAAACAAATGACTTCCAGTTCGTTCGAACGGCCATCAATCGAGTTCGCCCTTAACACAAACAACTGAAACTTCCGCATAAAGAAAGTCTCAAAAAACTTCTACTATAAGGAACATTAAGCATGACCTCTTCTCCCGAATTGATGCTATTTAGCGACTTCCACTCCAGAGGCATAGCAAACAACTGAAACTTGAAACACACTTCAATTCCGCACCACAATTGTATCTGAAAGACACAATCTGTAACACGCTAACGCCAAAATCATAATGAAAAATTCGACAGTCCACATTGCTCGGTAATATGATATTGTAATGTAATGTTGCTGAACTGAGACTATTTGTATGTTGGATTATAGAACGAAAAACCGATTTTGCATTAACTACACTTTTTGAAGACTATTGTTTCTATCACTAATTTTCAACATTTAGATGTTATTCGAGTTAAGGTGATTAATCCCTTATTAACGTTATTTAACAACTCTCAATCCTTAAAAGAAGATTATAATTATATTGTACTCGAGCATTAAAATCAAGGTCTCGATGCTTGTAAATTGCTACGGACTAATAAGAATATCTGAAAGATTGCATGCAACGGGAAAGGTTACGCCACGACGAAATTCATAGTGAAATTGAGTTAAGATATGCAACAAAGGTCATAAAATCATTTCTCTTATGCCATTTTTATTAGGATTGGGTCTCCTTAGAGATTATGTCTTCACACAATTTCAATATATGGGCGAATCAAACTTTACGGTATCAAACGTCCTAACACCCAAATCAAACTTTCGGATTTCAAGTTATAGAATTAAAAGAAGCTAAACATGACATGGATAGATCTAACGCTGACATGCAAAACCTATACGATCACGTACTATAATTAACAAGGAAGAAGGTTAAGGAATGGGCAGTTTTTAAAATTTCTCCCAGACATTCTTCCTTTTGTCCCAACGGTACCCCCCATCCTTCCGAATCTTCCCAATACATTTTCCTTGCATTTCTCATGGTCTACGTATGAGTTGTATATAATAACTACGCTTTCGTGCTCATAGGCGAAACAATGAGACCTATTAGCATGAAGCGTGTCTTCTTCACCCAAGTTTATGATATGAAACTTCTGAAATTCGTGATAGGCACGGCAAACAGCCGAAACTTGTTTCCCGTGCGCCAGTCGATTCCGTAGTCCGTACTACAAAGGCATCAGAAAGACCCAATTTGCAAAATGCTAGTAACAATTACCAAGATGACGATGAAATATCCAATGGTCCTCATTTCTACAACTTTCTCAATCACCCGTGTATCTCGTACATATAGTGCGACGAAATACGAAATGTTGCACAAACACTAATATTCTGTGAGATCGGATGTATGATTTAGAGTCAAGCGTTCATTTGAAGAGAAAGCTCGATCATGGCTTAATGATATGCGCTTCTTCTTGGCCTAAAATTTGCAGTGCAGTTACATTGTGGAAATTTTGAAATCTAGATTCACAAGTAGCACTAGTTACTATCATTCAGGAGAATGCAAGGGATTGGCCTGGATAGGGAAATTTTTATGTGGGTTAAATAGGCACATGAAATGATTTTAAACTTTGAGCAGATGGAAATCAAGAGTATGTTAAGGGGAGATCTCATGTTTAGGGAGGGCTAACAAGATTGGTCGGCAAATGCTGCCCGTACGAAATTTTTTCTCTTTGCGGTGTAGTGATGATACAAAACTGAATAGTTTAACAAGCTGCACACCCACTACGCAACATAGTGAGACCTAGGTGTTTGAATGCGTACTATCTGTTTGACACTATTGGTTCTTGAAAGGATGAAAACGAAGGGCATTCCATAAGATATCATGTAAGATGTATTGAATAATTTAAGTTATCCAAAAATAGATGATAAACATTAACAACGTTTACAATTGGTTAATGTTTTTTCGGTTTAAAAAAAATCAATTCTCGATATCCATATTTAAGCACTCAGTACCCTTGTACAGTTTTAAGGAATTCTCAATGGAAAAAAATAAACACATCAATAAATTTGTCAGAGAAACCTCCATATAACATACATGAAAAACTAGGGTTAGGGAGACTTTGAATAAAGCTTCAAATTTAGTGATCATGTAGAAATCTTACCTAAACCGATATTAGATTTGGTGAGCAGAGATGGGGAAAAAGTTACGAACTTTCTTTTTAGTGATCAAGTAATCAAACTCAACCAAAGCAAGATTATCCAACTCATCAATTTAAGTGTTTGACATTTCCTTCCTCATCCCTCACTTTACACTAATAGAGATTGTTAGTGGAGATGAGATCAGCTGTCAAGACCGGTCGCTGCTGGGGTTGCTGTAAACACTCCCCCACTAGGGCTGAGGTGGAGTGACTTGAAAAGCTAAATCGAAGGTACTGCTTCTTTTGGTTTGATTGGGCTGTTTTAGGTTTTGTTAGGTTGTTTTGGTTTGAGGTAACCCTAATTTGGGTTTGATTGAACACTAATTTTGGCCCGATCACCAAATCTTTAACCAAACAGTACCCTAATTTGAAGGTAGTGTTTATATTGTTTGATAGAACCCTAATAATTTGAAGGTAGTTTTTATGACGGGATTGTTGTTTTGTGCCAAGTTTTTAGATGCAAAGGAAATAACATTTTTATCTGAATACCGCCGTCGGTTAACCAATCTCGCGGAAATTCGTTTCTGATAATTGAACACCATTATAAGTGCATTTAATATGGGTTTCTTTATTCCACTTTTCCCAATCCTTATACCACTCAGGGAATTAAAAGAATAACATACATACAATATTTTTGACTATTATCAATAATGGCAATACGATATATTTTTTAAGAAACGATCGGGGTATTAGCATACATACTGCTTGAGCATGAATAATAGGGAACACGTGAAATAGGCTGAAATATATACAACTTTTGACGAAGATGAATTATATTGAGTTGTTCAAAAAGTCTATGGTGTTGACACAATGCCAATATCCTTAGACAACCTTTGAGAGAGACAGTGTGACGATGAATTTTAATAGGTTATTATATCTAATTCAAAAGCGCAAGGAAATATCAATATGATTTTAGTAGATATCTATTTCGAGATATCTAGGAGATCCATGAGGTGAGAGATGATATTCTAACTTTCCTTTTCTGAGCTAAAACTAGATATCTTAAATATTAGTATGCCCAACGAAACACAATTTTTTTGGCGATATCATGAATATTCCAAATATCTAGCTCATCTCACATCCTTAAGAAAAAAATTTGATTCATTTTCCAGCCTAACCTATTTCTTCTCTATCCTCTCTTGTCTCTTCGTTTATATAGAGATACTCAATAAAGGTAATTATATTTAATGTACAAATCAAACATCTTGGATGTGTTTTTTCCGGAAAATTTTCTCAAAACTATTTGCATGTGTGATATTTTTCTTGGAATATTTTCTATGTAATCAAACACACCATAATATTTGTTTGATTAAACCCTAATTTTGGTGTGATACAACCCTAATTTTGGTTCCCTACACAGGTCTAATGACACAGCTTCTTATTGTTCATAAGAACGCCTAATGGGAATATTCGTTTTGCGCTGATTTGGAGTTTGAGGAGAAAGAGGACGAAACTCAATTCTTACCAAGAAATATGTGCGGTGTTTCCCTTTTATCGCACACAACCAGTGAGGGTGGCTCCTTCATTTATGGATTTTGCGGGTGGTTTAAAAAATATTAGTTCCTGTTATACCAAACCGACAAACCTGTGGTGTAACATACTAAGAGCATCTCCTAAAGTGCCTCGCTACCTTAGATTTATAGATGCCGCCTAGGATTTTTGTGATCCAACTGTGCCTCACTACCTTGGTTTTGAGTCCCAAAAAACAAGGCTGAGTCTTGGAATCCGAGACTCAGTCTTGCTTTTTAAGTTTGCGATTGGGCGCCCAAGTGTTGGGCGCATGTTTTGTTTTAAAACAGGTGCCTAATTGTTATTTTTTTTTACAAAAATTAAAATCGGACGCCTAAGACTTGGGCGCCCTTTTTTTCCATTTTTTTAAATTCAAATCGGGCGCCTAAGTCTTGGGCGCCCAATTTGGACTAATGAAAAAATAAAAAATAATAAAATAATAAAACAGGCGGCGCCCAAGCGTTGGGCGCCTGTTAAAAAATCCAAGTTAGGTACTGCTAGAAGAAATAGACTCTCACTACCTTGGATTTGCCTTTTTTTTTCAACCAAGGCAGTGAGGCAATTTAGTTGATGCTTTGAAGAATGGCTTTATATTTGTTCTTAACTTTTGTTTTCCTTTGGTTCTCTGATAAACATGAAATAATTAAGATGTCATTTATATGTGAATGTATCACATATCTGTTTTTTGGTAGTTTTAAAACCACTATTGTTTTTTTTCTTAATAAATTTGTTCCTTTTTTTTTATAACACGAGGTATCCGGGCACCTTTAATTCCCAACTACATCCTCTGGGGTTGTGCAGTAGCCCACATACCACACAACCAGGCTCAAGGCCAAAGGGACTAGGTACTAAGGTTGTCAATGGATTAAATTTTATCCGTTCCGATCCGATTCGGTCCGATCAGCACACTTTTTTTCGGATTTGGATGTAGGTTTTGTGGATTCGGATCAGATAAGGATCTAGAAACTAACTTCCGAAATTTTTTCGGATTAGATTTGGATATGCGTCCATACAATCCGAACAAAATCCAATCCGAATATCCTTTTCTTAGTTAATTAAGTGGTTTGCAATGTCCTTTTTTTTTTTTTAAACAATTGCATGAGGTTGTACAAATACACCTCATTAACTAGGTGCATTTCTTCTCCCCAAATGAAACCACCTCTCCAAAATAAATTTCTCCCTCTTTCAAAGAAAACCTTCATAATTGTATCTTTAATTCATCCAAAATGCATCCCACTTTAGATGAGCTCCTCATCTTCCTATTTAAATAGAGAAAGCTTTGATCAACTCAGTTTGCAACAAAAGAAAAATGCATTGGATGCTTGAACATTGGCTCTCTCAATCATCTCTACTCTTTCCATCTTAGCTTCAGAGCTATTCTAGTAAGTTTTTCTTAATTTGATAAGTATTTTCTAGGGTTTGCTTTAGAAATTTGATTACAAATTTGTGATGATGTTATTTAGCTATTAGTCTATAGGGGATCTCCTTAATGTAAGCTTTGCTACTCATGGTTTTGGTTCTATTATTGTTAATTTGGTTTTTTCCTTTGGTTTATGACCAAAATTGGGTTCGAGCTGAATTTAAGGTAAGTAAAATATCATATTCTTCTATTATTTTTTATTATTCTTGTAACAATTTCCCATTATTGTGTAGATGCTTCCCCTCCTCTTACCTCTTGGGAGTAATCTTTTGGGATAGCAAACTCTTGAGAATTGAGGTAGCTATTCTCTCTTCTACAATAAGAACGAATTGCGGAAATTGCCGAATCAAGTAATAGCCAAAATAAAGACTAATACAAAGACAAGTATTTTCCCGGAGAAGGGAAGTGGAAAACCCTTGTGGATGAAAAAACCACTCCCCGCAAACAATTCACTATGATAGAATATGTTATACACGATCTTCTTCAAGCTTTTGTGAAGTCTCTCAAACCCTAGCTCTCTAGAATTAAACTCACACACAGATAACTGACAAATAACCTAATTCTCCCTTATATACTTGGGAGACTTATTACAAGCAGAACAGATCTCGAGGCAAACTCAGCGCCCCAAACGAACTTACAAAACCAGCCAACGCGGTTTTCGTTCAAACGACTTTCAGCCTCATTCAAACGACTTTGACGGAACCAAGTTTCCAAGCCTAGAAACAAGCATCTCGTTCGAACGTCTTTGACGAAACCAAGTTTCCAACCCTAGAAAAAAAAAAAAACGACTTCCAGTTCGTTCGAACGGCCATCAATCGAGTTCGCCCTTAACACAAACAACTGAAACTTCCGCATAAAGAAGGTCTCAAAAAACTTCCACTATAAGGAACATTAAGCATGACTTCTTCACCAGAATTGATGCTATTTAGCGACTTCCACTCCATCGGCATAGCAAACAACTAAAACTTGAAACACACGTCAATTCCGCACCACAATTGTATCTGAAATACACAATCTGTAACACGCTAACGCCAAAATCATAATGAAAAATCCGACAGTCCTCGTTGCTCGGTAATATGATATTGTAATGTAATGTTGCTGAACTGAGACTATTTGTATGTTGGATTATAGAACGAAAAGCCGATTTTGCATTAACTATACTTTTTGAAGACTATTGTTTCTATCACTAATTTTCAACATTTAGATGTTACTCGAGTTAAGGTGATTACTCCCTTATTAACGTATAACAACTCTCAATCCTTAAAAGAAGATTATAATTATACTGTACTCGAGCATTAAAATCAAGGTCTCGATGCTTGTAAATTGCTACGGACTAATAAGAATATCTGAAAGATTGCATGCAACGGGAAAGGTTACGCTACGACGAAAGTCATAGTGAAATTGAGTTAAGATATGCAACAAAGGTCATAAAATCATTTCTCTTATGTCATTTTTATTAGGATTGGGTCTCCTTAGAGATTATGTCTTCACACAATTTCAATATATGGGCGAATCAAACTTTACGGTATCAAACGTCCTAACACCCAAATCAAACTTTCGGATTTCAAGTTATAGAATTAAAAGAAGCTAAACATGACATGGATAGATCTAACGCTGACATGCAAAACCTTTACGATCACGTACTATAATTAACAAGGAAGAAGGTCAAGGAATGGGCAGTTTTTAAAATTTCTCCTAGACTTCTTCCTTTTGTCCCAACGGTACCCCCCATCCTTCCGAATCTTCCCAATACATTTTCCTTGCATTTCTCATGGTCTACGTATGAGTTGTATATAATAACTACGCTTTCGTGCTCATAGGCGAAGCAATGAGACCTATTAGCATGAAGCGTGTCTTCTTCACCCAAGTTTATGATATGAAACTTCTGAAATTCGTGATAGGCACGGCAAACAACCGAAACTTGTTTCCTCGATTCCGTAGTCCGTACTACAAAGGTATCAGAAAGACCCAATTTGCAAAATGCTAGTAACAATTACTAAGATGACGATGAAATATCCAATGGTCCTCATTTCTACAACTTTCTCAATCACCCGTGTATCTCGTGCATATAGTGCGACGAAAGACGAAATGTTGCACAAACACTAATATTCTGTGAGATCGGATGTATGATTTAGTGTCAAGCGTTCATTTGAAGAGAAAGCTCGATCATGGCTTAATCATATGCGCTTCTTCTTGGCCTAAAATTCGCAGTGCAGTTACATTGTGGAAATTTTGAAATCTAGATTCACAAGTAGCACTAGTTACTTTCATTCAGGAGAATGCAAAGGATCGGCCTGGATAGGGAAATTTTTATGTGGGTTAAATAGGCACATGAAATGATTTTAAACTTTGAGCAGATGGAAATCAAGAGTATGTTAAGGGGAGATCTCATGTTTAGGGAGGGCTAACAAGGTTGGTCGGCAAATGCTGCGGTACGAAACTTTTTCTCTTTGCGGTGTAGTGATGATACAAAACTGAATAGTTTAACAAGCTGCACACCCACTACGCAACATAGTGAGACCTGGGTGTTTGAATACGTACTATCTGTTGACACTATTGGCTCTTGAAAGGATGAAAACGAACGGCATTCCATAAGATATCATGTAAGATGTATTGAATAATTTAAGTTATCCAAAAATAGATGATAAACATTAACAACGTTTACAATTGGTTAATGTTTTTTCGGTTTAAAAAAAATCAATTCTCGATATCCATATTTAAGCACTCAGTACCCTTGTACAGT
Source organism: Kingdonia uniflora (assembly GCA_014058105.1). Taxonomy (NCBI): domain Eukaryota; kingdom Viridiplantae; phylum Streptophyta; class Magnoliopsida; order Ranunculales; family Circaeasteraceae; genus Kingdonia; species Kingdonia uniflora. Next base: position 32,415 of record JACGCM010001932.1, read on the forward strand.
TTTAAGGAATAACACATCAATAAATTTGTCAGAGAAACCTCCATATAGCATACATGGAAAACTAGGGTTAGGGAGACTTTGAATAAAGCTTCAAATTTAGTGATCATGTAGAAATCTTACCTAAACCGTACAACCTTGAGATGTTGCTTATGCTCCATTAGAATCTAAGGTTCCCATTAGTATCCTCAACATTTTATGTTATGAAAACACAAAAGAGCATTAATTCTCATTTAGATTGTAGCTTTACTTAGGAATTAGCAGGCAGTTAAATCCTGAACTACCTAGCGCAAACAATGTTTCATATTAGAAATGCTAGAAATATATTTGCACTCTTGTTCTTGGCGAATGGAAAAACAACAATTTTGTGACCCAATTGCCAAGCCTTGAAATGACCCTGAAGGTGTTTCATAATTAAAATGGAAGTACTTATGTTGAACACGCTACTAAGATGGAATTTATTCCACAAGACCATTAAAGCAGTCCAAGCAAGACTCCATGTGAATTATGTTCCCTATCTCTATAAAATATGAATAAATTCTTCTATTATCGATTAGTAATAATAGTGAAGCTATAACATTATTGAAGCCATCACACATTTATTATGGTAGAATCGGACTCAGTCCAAGCCGCATCAATGATAAAAGCACGCTAAGCGGACAATATTTTCGGTGAGCCGCTGGGCCATGATAACACGATAAAAGCAGGCTAACCTACAAAGAGTGGACCTAGCAAAATCTGAAAGGAGATAAGAGGTTATTGCATCTGGAAACTAGAAAGAAGGTTGCATATATACACAAGCAAATACCTATTCAAAAGAAAAGCATGTTAAATACGAAGAAAAAACACACTAGCTATTCAACATTGTATAATTTAGCCAACAGGGGAAGTCATGATTTTCACTCACTATTGGAAGTTAGATGGAAATTAGTGGAAAAATGATACTTGTCCACTATCTTCTATTCCGCTCCAAAAATATAATGAAAATTGGTTATGTATGATACTTGTCCTGATATATACCAGGTAATTATTCCTAGGTTAGTGATAAAACCAGCTGTGCTTTGCTATTCACCTGCTAGAAAGAAAGAAAAACCACTTCATCCCCTTGTTAAAATGTAATCCAATTGGGAAGAATAATTGTTTCTACTTCATAACAAGCAGATTAAAAACAGGAAGATGTAGCGTCGTACAGTTGCCTACCTCCTCGCAGCCGCGGACTCGGAATACTACAAATTTGTGGGTCCTCCTCTCATTCTACAACAACAATACCAACTTCTACTTCTCCTCTCATCTTCATTTAAATCTCCGCTCCTCCCTTCAACAACAACAACAACAACAATGGCATCTCCAGTACTTCCCCTCTCTCTTTCTTCTCTCTCGCCATTTTATCAAACACCTTCGCAGATCCTGTCCCCCTCCAAGACACCTGCGTCGCTGATCTCTCTTCAGGTAAAACTAGCTCTAATTTAGCTTTCTTTCTCTAAAAACACTCAAATTTGATTCTTTTTGAGAAAATTCAGAATGGGTTTGATATTCAGGTGTGACGATCAATGGGTTGTTTGTAAACCCTCAAACAAAGTGACTGCGGACGATTTCTTCTTCGACGGGTTGAAGAATCCCGGACGAATCACCAGCCCACTGGGTACAGCCGTTACACCTGCATTTGTCCTAAGTATCCCTGGGTTAAAAACTCTTGGAGCATCTCAAGCTAGGGTCGATTTCGCGCCAGGCGGGTCAAACCCACCCCATATCCACCCGAGGGCCACCGAGATGATTTACATCCTCGAGGGAGAACTAGAGGTTGGATTTATTACTACCGAAATGTGCTCATCACGAGGACGATTACGCTTGGAGAGACCTTTGTTTTTCCAAAGGGTTTAGCATTTTCAAATAAATAATGGGGTTAAGAATGCGGCGATGCTCGTCGGTTCAATAGTCAATTGCCAGGGATCCAGTCTATCGCGTTCACTCTATTTACCGCGAGTCCACCGGTCCCAGACAATGTGTGGCTAAGGCGTTTCAAATTGGGACTGAGGAGGTTGATAATATTAAGTCGAGACTTGCTTCGACCGCCGATAATGTCATTTAGGGACTTGCTTCGATCGCCGATAATGTTAATTGGGTACTTTTTTGATGTGATTTTAATATTAAAATCAAGTGTGAATGGGTTAGAGATATGCTCCCCATTAAAAAAAATGTGAATGGGTTTTAAGTTCGATTACAAAATGTTACTTAATCTGCATTTCGTATACAAAAATACGTTGATTACTTATGTTACTAATCATGGGTTTTAAGTTCGATCACAAAATACGTCGAAACCGATGGATTATTGGTTCCAGTATCCCCATTTCGTTTCACATAAACGAATGAGATAACTGATATTCATGTACTAGATATAGATTTGATGAGCAGAGATGGGGAAAAAATTACAAATTTTTTTGTGATCAAGTAATCAAACTCAACCAAAGCAAGATTATCCAACTCATCAATTAAGTGTTTGACATTTCCTTCCTCATCCCTCACTTTACACTAATAGAGATTGTTACTGGAGATGAGACCAGCTGTCAAGACCGGTCGCTGCTGGGGTTGCTGTAAACACTCCCCACTAGGGCTGAGGTGGAGTGACTTGAAAAGCTAAATCGAAGGTACTGCTTCTTTTGGTTTGATTGGGCTGTTTTAGGTTTTGTTAGGTTGTTTTGGTTTGAGGTACCCTAATTTGAGTTTGATTGAACACTAATTTTGGCCCGATCACCAAATCTTTAACCAAACAGTACCCTAATTTGAAGGTAGTGTTTATATTGTTTGATAGAACCCTAATAATTTGAAGGTAGTTTTTATGACGGGATTGTTGTTTTGTGCCAAGTTTTTAGATGCAAAGGAAATAACATTTTTATCTGAATACCGCCGTCGGTTAACCAATCTCGCGGAATTCGTTTCTCATAATTGAACACCATTATAAGTGCATTTAATATGGGTTTCTTTATTCCACTTTTCCAATCCTTATACCACTGGGGAATTAAAAGAATAACATACATACAATATTTTTGACTATTATCAATAATGGCAATACGATATATTTTTAAGAAACGATCGGGGTATTAGCAGACATACGCTTGAGCATGAATAATAGGGAACACGTGAAATAGGCTGAAATATATACAACTTTGACGAAGATGAATTATAGTGAGTGTTCAAAAAGTCTATGGTGTTGACACAATGCCTATCCTAGGACAACCTTTGAGAGAGACAGTGTGACGATAATTTTAATAGGTTATTATATCTAATTCAAAAGCGCAAGGAAATATCAATATTATTTTAGTAGATATCTATTTCGAGATATCTAGGAGATCCATAAGGTGAGAGATGATATTCTAACTTTCCTTTTCTGAGCTAAAAACTAGATATCTTAAATATTAGTATGCCCAACGAAACACAATTTTATGGCGATATCATGAATATTCCAAATATCTAGCTCATCTCACCTCCTTAAGAAAAAAAATTTGATTCATTTTCAAGCCTAACCTATTTCTTCTCTATCCTCTCTTGTCTCTTCGTTTATATAGAGATACTCAATAAAGGTGAATTATATTTATGTACAAATCAAACATCTTGGATGTGTTTTTTTCGGAAAATTTTCTCAAAACTATTTGCATGAGTGATATTTTTCTTGGAATATTTTCTATGTAATCAAACACACCATAAATTTGTTTGATTAAACCCTAATTTTTGTGTGATGCAACCCTAATTTTGGTTCCCTGCACAGGTCTAATTACACAGCTTCTTATTGTTCATAAGAACGCCTAATGGGAATATTCGTTTTGCGCGATTTGGAGTTTGAGGAGAAAGACGACGAAACTCAATCTTAACAGGAATATGTGCGGTGTTTCCCTTTTATCTATCAAGGGTTTGCAATTTAAAGTTGGTTCATATATCCAACCTTACTAATTTTTAGAAAGAAATCCTATGATCTTCTAATGGAAGCAGATCTATAAATCAACATACACCTGCCACTAACATTGTTAGTACACATAAGATAAACCACTTGCTGAAAGAGTGGTAACCAATCCTTACGGGTATGTACAATGACTCACTACTCACAACATCTAAACAACATTAGTCATTAAAAGACAAACTCGGAATCAAGGACAAAGCCACGGGAATACCACTCATGCACGACTCCCTAAACGACGAATGAGAAACACTAACTCTAAGTGTCTTAGGATACAATAGATTGAAATGAATAGCTACTTTGAATATAGAAGAAGTAACTACACCATTAGTGTTCAAGGACAATGCCACAAGAACAAGCGTAATAGTTTATAACCAATTCACGAAGTTCATGAACAATTACGTCAATTAGTGGCCGAGCACGTGTCACCAAAGATAGTAACTGAGTTAAAGATTAGTTAAGACCTAATATCATAGTATTTATCGAACTACATCAAATGAACACGAATCTAACTCTATACTAGATCATATATAAATGTTTATTTATGAACATCACTCTTACTAAGATCAGTTAAACTTGTAAAGTAAATTAGCATGAAGGGAGAACTCGCCTTATATAATGCTCGAAGATTAGCTAGAAAAGATGATAACCGCCAACACACACGCAAGATATAACTCTTTGTAATAATAATCAAGGCACATAATTCTGAATCACACAAAGCTTTATAGGAACAACTCCAACTATCAGTTAATTTCTCACTCAATAGGTCATATACATCAATAAACTTAGGAAGTCAACATCAATGAGTATACTAAAGAAAGCAGTAGTCATACTTAGAATGATTAGAGATAAGGGTGGATAAGAAGGTAACTCACCTACTGATAATATCAAAACCCTAACTTCTCAGGGAATCGAGCACCTACTGTTCATCTACTCCAAAATGGTAATAATAATAACAACAAGGATTAAAATATGATTAGGCCAATACAATTTAACCGATTTCCTTCAACTAAAACGTAAGATACACTAACTACCTGGATCTTTATGAAAGCAGCTAGGTGAAGCATGTGATCTTATCAAAAAGATGGTTGTCGTAAATTTAAGCCACACTTTAAGCATCTAGGAGAACATTAAAGTAAGGGAGGAAACAGATTAGTGAATAGTCCACACAAATTTGAATAACTCAAGCAAGTAGGAGGCTTTAAAGTAAGAAAAGAAAATAGATGGTTAGGGGAGCAGGGCGGAGATGTTACTAACCAATCACTTCAACCGCTAGGTGTAAGTAGGGAGGAGGGCTTTAATGTAAGGTCTCTTTCTCCTTCAATCTCGTGGTGCATGACTGTATAGTATTTGGTCTCCTTCAATCTCGGTGCATGACTGTATAGTATTGGAGGCGTGACTCTTCTCTTTCTTCTTCTCCTCGATTAGCCTTAACTAATCCACAATTCTAGTACTTAATCACCCAACTCTCTCTCCATAAAACTCCAATAGTAAAATTATACCACACATCAGCCACACGATCTATACACCTAAAGGAATAACTCATCAGCCATTTTTCGATCTCACTGTTCGTTACTTATCTCTCGTGAGTCGAGGATTGTATAGGCCGCCGTGTAATGACCTGTATTTTATTTCTTCTTTTATTCGCATATATTCCAATTCCGCATGTATTCCTATTCTTATCGCATCTGCATAAATCCTGTACGGAAAAGGACACTCGCCATTGGAGGAAGAGGAAAAGAATATTTTAATGTGATGTTCCTTAGCTAGAAGGATCCTATTCGAACAGAGAAGGTCTTGTTCGAATAGAAACTGGCTGTTCAGAAAAAGACCCCAGAAATCCCTATAGGATTCACCCCGGAAAACACAATCAACGCCTCCACCTCAGGAACAAACCAAAACACCAAAAAACATCACGACCCCCACACACATGAAACGCATGCCACACAAACACCAAAAGCACCCAACTGGGGTTCCCTTCAATTACAACACCTCCCTAACGCCTGAAAACACCGCAACACCGAAAAGAATCTAATAGACAAAACCTGCCGGAAAGAAATAAAGGATGCACAAGGGTGAAGGAGTATAGGCGGAAAATGTATGCGGACTATAAGTGAATGAAATA
>JACGCM010000275.1:0-21794 GCA_014058105.1 Kingdonia uniflora
AGGAACTTCCTCCGTCGTTAGTAGCTTCTTGTGAATCACCCCACTCTTAGATTTGTAATACTCGGTGGTTACAAGTCGGCTGAATAGGTTTTTAAACCTCCAATAATGTGGAATTACTAGTATGGTGCATACTACCAAAGATGTTCTCTTTTCGGCACCACAAATCTATTAAAAAAACGGGATATAAATCTAAAAATTAATTTTACACTTAATTACGAGTACCAGCTGAAGTCTTCCAATTAGGAGTTGGGACTGGATCTTCAATTAATAGTACCTAATGACCATTGGAAGAGTACTTCGATCGATTTTAATGGAGTATTGACTACTATCAGATCTGGAAACGATTATATATTCTTATCTTTACTAGGTGAAGACTCCACATAAGATACTCGACTACCATCAGTTAAAAATCTATGGATTGAGCGAGAAAGTTCTTTGAAGGAGTACGATATTCTAGAGAGAGGGATGACTGCGGCCAAGAGCGGCAGAACGGGCAAGCTTCTCAACAAATCAAAGTGGTACACTCGTGATACGAGGGATTCCGTATTCCCACATCTCCAGTTCTAGCTTGAACAGAAGCTCAAGGCTCCTAAAGGGGGGAGCCATGATCCTGGTGGATCTAGGCAAGTCCTATTGTAACTAAGAACTTGTAACCCTTATAAAAGGGGTAATGCTAGGCAAGTCTTATTGGGACTAAGAACTGGTAACCCAGTTCTATTGGAACTAGGAACTTGTAACCCTTATAAAAAGGGGTAAGGCTAGGCAAGATTAAAGGGGGGAGATCCATGAAAGTTTTAAGAGAGAGACTTAGGGTTTGAGAGTAATTCGATTGTAATTAATTTCGATTGAGCAATTGAAACTCTAAAAGAGAATTCTCCCACCCATTGTGTGCTCTTCGTACTATTTCTTCTAATTAAGGTTTCTCAATCGTATTGTGGATTACCTTATTTTATTTTCCAGATATGCTTCATCACAGCAAATTCTAACCTCATTAGGGGATTTAGGGATCTAAATACAAGAAAGGATTTGTAGAGTTTTGTAAAATCTATAATAGATGCCCATAATTTTAGCAATTTGTAGGTTACCTTGAGTGTTGAACATGGGAGCTTTAGAGAGTCAAGTATTCTTCTGAACATCAAAAATAATTTTTGTTTAGATTTGATTCATATTAGCCTATAAAATTTTGAATACGATAGTATTTCTTGTATGCCAGAAATGATACTAGGAGATAATAATAAAAAAAACAATGCATAAACCCTTGACCATGGGGCTAGAGTTATGTACCAGACCACTAGGTGTTTAATGTTCCCAACGTGATCCCCATACAACTTTTAAATGCCAATGCCAATTATTATTATCAGCGATAATTTCATTAGCTCTGATCGATTGAGTATAATTGAGGCTTCGAACATTGAAACTTGATATGTCTTTCAATTTAAAATATTTTATTTCTTCAATGTATCAAAATTAATAATAATGTTATTGCAGTGTTTAATGATTTATGCAGCCAACCTACTGCCGTGAATTTCTTCGATACAACCAAAAAACTGGAAGATGTTGTGCCAAATGCCCAGTAACTTTATAAGCAAAACTTATTTTTGAGGTAGTGATTTCTACCAATTAAATTTTATTTTATTTTAATTTGCCTTTCACTTAGTAAGAAAATGGTGATGATATAGTACCCATAAAACAAATAACAATAAAGTTCCTTCTATATATGCAAATAACACTATCTAAGGGATTACAAGATTATATACACAAGAGTTTTTAAACCAGTTCAGTGAGATACATTAGAATATTACAAAACACATACAGAAAATCAAAATATAATCCTTGAGCAAAGTCCACAAAGACAAATACTTGCAAAGTCCATCAAAACTTCTTCCCATTAATTTGTTCTTATACAAACTGAAACATCAAACTAAAAAATATATATCTTCAGGTTCTTTAAAAGAAAGGTTATAGATTTTTGTGTTCTGTATCAACAAATGAGTAAGCATTGTGAAAATAACAAATACCATTCCCCCAAAATAATTCATGAAAATCAAATGCATCAACCATTAGGAGATAAACTGGTCTATTCTGCCATTGTCAAATAGATCCATTTTTTGTTTATAATATAAGATATTACAAGAATGGAGACAATCATTACAAAACTCGATAATACTTAAACACAAAACCAACAACATATCTTTACATTCAAAATTAAGTAATATATCAAATAATTACACTCGACCTCAACTTTAATCTAAAAAATAATGCGCTTGCACGCGCTAGCGCGTGCGTAATTGATCGTAATCAATAAAAACCAGACATGAGCTTCTTTATTCATTAATGGCTTAATATTATTAATACCTCTTCGGAGCTCTTTGAAAGTGCTTTTATGAAATTTTGTATGTCAGAAGAGTATAAGTAGACCATATTAGAGAACAAATGAGTGAATTTGACGTATACCCTGATGTTTTATGATATATTTGACTTATACCCATTGTTTGGAAAATATTTGACATACACCCCACATTTGCAGCTTGACTGCAGTCAACTGCAGTCGACCATCTCTGAATTTGGTCAACCTAACTCAATTTTTGTTAAAGACAAAACTACCATTTTGAAATAAATCCAAAAAGTCCTCGGGATACTCACATCGTAAATGAACATTGGATTATTCAACTCTTAACCAATGGATGATTGACACGCTATTTTTGTATATATATATTTTAAAGTTTGAACAAAGATCGGGTTCCTCTTTATGGTACTTTTGGAAATGAATATACTTCCTCCTAGTATGGCCTAGTGGTGAACGACCAATATTTATTTTGGGCTCTTTTAGGTTTCCCTCTCAATAGCGGGTGATTCGAACTTCACTACGCTGTTTTGCAATACCTTACTACGCTTAATAGTCCTCCGCTTTAAAAAGAGGAGCACACCAACAAAACTGTTTTGCTAATCTCACTACGCTTGTAGTCGCCATCTTTAAAAGAGGTGCACCCCAACAAAAACTTTACTTAGTCAGCCTTTTGGTTAAAAACAATTTGTTAACTTTTTAACGCTACAAACCTAGCGTTCATTAAAAATAACAAAAAAACTGAAAAAAGAAAAAAGAAAAAGAAAATTTCCCAACGCTAGGGTCCTAACGTTGATAGGTAATATTGGAAATTGTTGGCATTGCATTTCTATATCATACAAAACGATAGGTCCTAGCGTTGATGAATAATATTAAAAGTTGTTGGCCTTGCATTTCAATAACACAAAACGCTAGGAACCTAGCGTTGGTGGAAAAAAAACACTCTTGAGCTTCTAAAGCTAAGGGTCTAGAGAGAGAAAGAGAGAAAAATAGAATAATAATTTTGAGTTGAGATATGACTAGAGAGAGAAAGAGAAAAAATGAGATGAAGAAAGAGGATAAAAGAGAGACGACGAAAACACAAAAATATCAAACGGGGTCCTAGTACTTTGCTGGAGTTTGAAGACAAAATTAAAGAAAGAGTAAAATCGTGGAGAGGGAAAGAAATCGTAGAGAGGGAAAGAAAAATCAGTCAAAGATGGAGAGAAACCTGTTAGAGCATCTAGTGTAGGCTCTCTATAGTTAAAATAAAGATGAGAAAATGCTAAATATCATGTTTTTAGCTTCCCAAAGTGGGTAGTTATTTTAGGTTTCCATACTCTCTCTCCTCGTTGTTGAGGAGAAATAAAAAAAAATTGGGTAGCCAACTATGACAACTTTATTACGTGTAAATTTTTTTTTAACTAAAATTAATATGTAGAAAGTGTTTGAAAAAGTTAAAACTACTTTTTAAATTTTTTTTTTAACTTTTTATTGTTACATGTCATATTTTCTTTTTACATAGAGTAGTTTTTGGGGATTTTTTTTTTTTACTTTTTCAAATATTTCCAACTCATCTTGATAGATATACTTTAGGTAGGCTACACTTATGCTCTTAAAGAGGTTATTTTTTTTTTGGTTGATTATTTTGAGTTATATACCTAAAAGAGGGTAGCGAAAGATAGAATGACCCCCTCAATAGATTTGAGCGAGAATGATAGAGAGACGAACAACGCCAATAAAATGCCCCGTTTTATACCAATGTTCTCTTCTACATTTTCCCGCCTAAATCTCCTTCTCAAACCTCAACTTCCCTCCTCAATAAGAAGTCTCAGAGCTCAATTGAAACAACAACATCAACAACGACGACATCAATGGAGTTGTTTCTCTATGAGTTCGATCTCCAATTCTTCAAAACCCCAAAATTCAATTTCAGCTGTGAAAGATAACTTGGTAGTTCTCGGTATCGAGACGAGCTGCGACGACACAGCGGCCGCTGTTGTAAGTTTCCACTATATGATTTTGATAATTGGGTATTTTTTTTAGGGTTTTGATTGATAATTGGATAATTGGGTGTTTATCAGGTTCGAGGCGACGGAGAAATTCTAAGCCAAGTTGTTTCGTCTCAGGTATAATTTAACTTTTAAGCGTTTTTACGGAATTCTTGTATTTTGAATTTCCATTTTATGGTAGAGAGCTTTCAATTTCGTTGATACACATTACCTTTAATAAGCTTTCATAGATCTGCCTATTCTGAATAAGCACTTTGTTTGCACATAATGCACAATTGGATAAATTCATTATTTGAGGGGAAAAAACTGTCCCGTTTTGGGATTGGGAGATAATGATAAGCATAGATGAGGAAATGGGAGCATTTCATCTCAATAGAAAACATAAAATAGATAGATCTTCTTTCCAATTAGATGACTTCTCAGTCTTACTTTAAACGTAAAATTGAAGTATTGCATGATGAGAATAAGCACCTATACTGAATGGGTATTTGCGGGAATAATGTGAACTCTAAAAGTGGGAACTGAAAAGTGTTGTTTAATTTGGTAGACTTTGGTAGTATTTGATGAGGTGTTATTTAATGTGTTAACCAGCTAACTACTATATGTTTTCACTATGTCAAGGCAGATTTGCTTGTAAGATATGGAGGTGTTGCTCCTAAAATGGCTGAAGAAGCACACTCGCAAGTAATTGATCAGGTATTACATTAAAAATATTCTATTGCTGTTCTTTATATTGTCGTGTACATGCTAACAACGTGATAAATCTTGTAGGTAGTTCAACAGGCACTTGAAATTGCAAATTTATGCGAGACTGATCTTTCTGCAGTTGCCGTCACAATTGGCCCAGGTTTAAGCCTTTGTTTAGGTGGTAAGTTTGCTATGTATTTCATTATTGTTGAGGTGGGATGTCAATTTGAAAGTTCAATAAACTCACGTTCTTGGTGAAATTGTCATATAGTTGGTGTACGCAAAGCTAGGAAAATTGCTGGGAGATTTAACTTACCAATTGTTGGAATCCATCACATGGAAGCTCATGCTTTGGTGGCCAGGTATTTAGACTGCTTTAACATTTTGAGTTACTAATATTTCAGCCGTTTTTTTCCGAGCAAAAATTGTGATTTTATTGAATAATTGTTAACGAAGGTACAAAGGGAGGACTAAAGCCTTACCCTCAAGAAATGTTATACAACATCTTCTTAAAGTAACAACCCCATCTTATCTAAGATTGCATGGTATGCTGCCCGCATCCCCATTTTGCAAAGTGCATCTGCAGTATTACTGGCTTTTCTAAAGATATGCAGTTGGAAGATTAGCATTAAATTCCCCCATGCTCAACAATCTCATTCCGAATAGCAAAACTTTGAGCAACTCTTCCTTTTGTATAGAACTAGCTGGTAGTCGCCAAAGAATTAACTTTAACCACCACAGGGTATAAACTGTGTAATTTATAGTATCTTAATCCATTTAGTGGACCAAACAGTACAGCTACCCTGTTAGATCCAGGACCAATGCAAAAAATAAAACAAACACAAATGACCATGGTTGTTTCCAATAATCCCAGTAGCACCACATAGGCCTGTAGAGCTTCTTGCAGACACATCAGTGTTTAGCTTAAATACCCCAGAGTTGGGGTTTAACCATTTAATTTCCATAACCTGCTTAGTGTTAACATTTTCTTTGGCTAGTGTATTAATTTGCAATGAAAGTTGTTTACTAAATTCACAAGATTTGGTGATTTTGAGTTTAGAACTTACATCTTGTAACCATTTGCATACCTTTTGAATGATGACATCAATGTTGATTGGCGCTTCATCATGCCTCTTGCAATCTTGCTACACCGTGCTTTCCATAATTCCCATCTTATCAAAGTGGGGAGTAAGTAGTAACCCACCTGAGTCTGCACTGCACCATACTTTCTGCCTTGCCAAGAAAAACTGATTGGGAATGACCCTGATGCCATGCCCTTCCAAAAATAAAATCCACACTTGCAGAGCAATTTTACTTTACACCAGCAAATGATCTAGAGTCTCTATCTTAGGGTTGTAGTTACAGCTATAATTAGAGACAGTTAATTGATGTCTGTATAAGACTGTCCACAGTAAGAGCTTGTTTCGAAACCTTTCAACCAAAAGCCTATATTCTAGAATGAATAGAGGGATGCCAAATCGATGTCATATTATCGAATGTGGTTCCAGGTGTCCTCCAAAAGTTCCAGGAAGACTTAACTGTGAACTGACCATATTTGAGGAGAGCCCAGGTTGCTTCATCAAGTTCATTAGAAAAATGTACCTATTAATTAGGGTTTCAACATTAATATACTATATTAGGGTCCACATTATTATAATCGTAAAATCCTTGTTGACTTCTTATCACGGTATGAAAATCATAAATAATTTGGTGAACAAAACATATGAAGTTATGAGGAGAAAAATACTTTTGATGTGTTTAGAGTGTTGAAGAGGGAGGAACTTTTGATGTGTTTAGAGTTGTTGGAGAGGGAAGAAAACTAGAGTAGGGTTTCAACGGACCAGCTCATTTCAATATAACAGAACCCACCTAAACTTCATCAGAGCCATCTAAACGCCTCGTTGTTCGCATCGGTGAAATCAACGGCTACTACCCAACCAATATGTTGGGTCTTTTTTATTATTATTATTATTATTATTATAGATAGAAGATTGGACATAAGGTTAAGAAGTTATATGATGTCAGATCGTCATTTAGACAAGGTTTTCAGAATATCATTACCCGCTTCTTGTACCTCATCATCTTGGTCTCCATCCTTTCCTATCTTTTTTTACAACCATCACTACATTCCAATCTCTTTCTCCCCTTCCCCTGGCAAGTCTGTCTCCGCCTTTATCTCATGATCCACGAATCAAAATTAGTTGCAGTTGCAGACGCATAAAGATTTTTTTTTTTTTTCTGTGTTCTGTGTTCTCTCCACCCTGGTTCATTTCCTTCAACCGTGGATGTCTTAATCACATTGTTTTGAGCATGATTTGTGCATTCTGTTTGGGGGTAAAAATTGGGTGTTTGAGAATTTAGGTGGTTGTTGGACACTTCCTCGATAGAGGAATTCCCTATGTTGTTGACCATATGATACTACCAGTCTCCCAGTTAAGGAATTTATAGAATTTTCGATGTAACCTTCTAGAGTACCGAAGATGGTTTAAATTTGTTATTTACATTACATTTGATTGTTGTAAAAGACTTGAACGCAGCATGCTGATAATGATATATTCACATGTTTCCAGGTTAGTTGAAAGGGACTTGCAATTTCCATTCTTGGTCCTTCTAATTTCAGGTAAAGAATCTGAATTCCACTAATTCCTATTTACAGGTCTACTTATATAACCATTTTAATATCTCAGTCTGAATCGATTTATACATGCATAATCTCTTTTGATCTTGATAAAATGTTGTGTTGAAAAAGAAATACATGTAAATTACGTTCCTAGGAGGAAGATGTTGGTTCTCTTTAAATTAAACTGTCTGCTGTAAAGCTTTGGCTCAGTAAAATGGGTAAAATTCAAATTTGCAAGAACCTACAGTGGTACTCAAGATTGTTGAGTAATGCTTGGAATTTATAAAAAAAATCGTGTGTAAAGTTAAAATATTATCCATTCTGGGCTCAGGGGTATTTTTTCGCTTGCTTTTTAATAGTAATAATTTAATATGTAAAAGAGAAATAGACAGAGAATAGTAAGACTAGGCACGCCATCACCCAAAATGAAGTTGCAGAGGCACTATCAAAGAACTATGATATCTCAACTTGGTTGGCACCCATAGCCTTTTAACATATGCAGCAACTACCATTACACTTAAAATCTATGATACTGCATAAAAGGTGCTTCAATCTTCTTTAAGAACTCCGGTCATTCAATGTGCCATTCTATTGTGTCCTCTGAAAGATTTGTCCTCTAAGTTTGCACTAAAGTTTACTTTTCAGTTCTCGCCATACACGAGTAATTCTTAAAATGGAGAAGCATTTCATCAGCTGAAGCCACTCTACAAGAACTCTCCATGGTACTTGGTCAGAATTGAAAGCATGCACTGTAGCTTTGCTATCAGAAACTGGCCATATTCTCGAGAATCCCATTTGAACTGTCTCGAAAAGTGCCTCAACAATAGCATTGCATAATAATAAAAATATAAGGTAAATTAAGCATCAAAACACCCCTGCATCACAACAAATTTGAATCTCATCATGAGGTGGAGGTATCCAATTACAGCATTGATTTGAGGAGCTTGTCTGTATCTTATCTGCACTCCAATGGAAAGTATTTGAATATCAGAAATTGAGTTGTTGCAGGCAGATTTAGAGAGGCAATAAGTTTGCTTTAATTCACTTCTTTAGCACTTCGATTCGATCCTGCACATTATTGATGTGTAAAGTTTCTAGTATTCCAAATGGAGTACATAGAAATTAGAATAAAGGTCCTCCATAAGTCCTGAGTAGGGACTAGTAGTGTCCGCAACCTTGATAAATTCATGTAAATTAATAGGTGAGGTCTCAAGTAGATGAAAGAGTTGTAATCCCCACTTTCTAATACAAATAGCAAGCTTACATTTCCAGAACAAGTGAATAATGGTTTCCTCTTGGCTTCGAAACATAGAGTATCTAGTGACTGGAGTGAGTCCCCTTTTCTGCAACATAGCATCTGTAGTTAAATGCACCATGAGATAATCTTCAAGCTGAAATTACAGATTTTGGGTTGGACAGGATTTTCTTAAACTAGGGAATGCCACTACATTCTAGATTTAGTGAGCCTCACCAGGTTACAAGCACTTTTCACACTGGAAACCCCTTTTGTATCAAGCTTTGAAATACGTAAGTCTTCCTTAAGGAGCACACTCAGTACGTTTATGTTGTTGAAGGTTGAAGGCAGATTCCACTTCCAAAGGCAAGGGCCAAGCATAATTTTCCAGAAGCTTGTGTGTTAGCTGTGGTACACTCATTATCTTTAAGGGGCCCTGTAGAGATTCAACTATCTCTCAAAATATTTAGATCTGTAGAGCCATCTCTTGCAATCCATATAAATTAATCTTCTATTTTCTGTAATGCTTCTTTTACTCCAGCCCATAATGATGATTTCCTATAATATTTAATTTGCTCACCGTCCGCTTTTAAGAATTTTTTTCTCAAAAGTTTGGTCTCGCTCTAGCTATCTTAGCTTCAGGCACACTAGCTGAAGGCACTAGTGGATTCCGTTCTTCTGTCTCGTTTAGCCTACGAGGGCCAGGACGCTTTCCACTAGCCAGAACCCTTGTGCATGTCTCAGGCTAATTTAACTACAAGAGACGTATTTATCTTTTTAAGAATCCTCAATCCAAGTCTTCCTTCTTCAACTGGTTTCCAAGAAATACCAAAGAAACTGGATAGAAGAGAGGGACGCAATGATATTTATGTTATCTTTAATCCTTCTATGACGAGAACCAGTGAAACACTAACCCTATATGGCATAGCTAGTTTTAAATCTTTCAATTTATTTTGAAGTTTATCTTCTTTCTATTTTATCATTTCCTTTCTCTCCTTTTTCTTTTGCAAATCAGCCTCGACTTTCAACTGCTATTCTGTCTTTTCTCCTTCAATTTATTTCTCAATGTCGACCTCCGTCACTACTCCCAACAACTCTGCACCCCTTGCTACTGCAGTGGAAGCTTCTCATCTCAGTGGTGCTCCAGCCATAAAACCCTCATATGCATCTGCAGCTTCGATCAAGCCTGTGCTTGAGAAATTTGCAACTGATTTTCGGTTGTCTCACTAGGATGGCAAGCCTGCTACTGTTCTCTCTCCAGGACATTGCAAGAGCTGAAGCTGCTTCCACAAACACTTTGGTGAATAAACTTTCATCTGGGAGACCTTTAGATGAGATTCAATCACATGTTTGATCAATGTGAGGTTTAAGTGAAACCCCCATAATTGGTCCACTTGATCATGATTTGTTGCGTACTTATAATAATGTGATTAAGGCTTTCTCCGGGGAAGCTAATCACGTCAAAGGATATTTTTTTAAGAATTTTGGCGGTCTTTGTCTTTTGACCCAAGAAGAATTTCTCTACTGTCTCGATTTGGGTTCAGTCACTTGACTTCCCTCCCTCCTTTGACAACGCTGGCTTTCTTGAACCAATTGAGGCCTATATTGGTCGATTTGTTCGAATTGATCAGGCTACAGTTGCTTTCACATGGCCAAGTGCCGGTGGTATGTGTGCGGAGAGGGATTTATCCAAGCCTCTGCCATGTGAAATTTTTGGTTTCTTTGCCAAAGATTAGTGGTGTGACTGGTGATTCCCCAACCTTCTTACAAATGCACAGGTGACTAGTGAACATTTTGATGATAAATCTGTTCTAGATGCTTCTTTGTCTAATGAAGTTCTTCGAGAGACTTCAAAGGAGGTTGAAGACGGCAAATTTGTTGAGGAAGCAGTTCACGAAGATGACCTCATTCGGGAGGATCAACTGGTTCTTTATGGGCGTCTCTCGAAGGGAGATGTTCGAAATATGGAGGAACATGATGAATTGGACAAGGGTTTCTTAACTGACTTTGAAGTGGGTGTTAATATGAAGAGAATGCTAGGGATGATGTATTCAAGTTCGTGAAGAAAATGAGGAACAGATTGGAGGAGGTTCATGGACTCCTATCTAAGCCAGGAATAAGAGTGCGTTGAAAAGCCCTTAATGTTAACGAGGAATAATTTATTAGTATGGAAGTGATAGAAACTATAAGCAAAAGCCTTAAACTTAGAACAAAAATTGAATAACTTGATTTGCTGGAAATTAAAGACAACAAAAACAATCTCTCTTTAATCTTTACTCCCGGTTTTCTCTACTAAACTTTCAATGACTCCAACTATGACTTCTAACTCTCCCATCTAGGCCTCTTTAAAGAGAGAACCCATAATCCCACTAAACACCTTAGATTCCCACTAATCCCACAACTGACAACTCCCCCAAAATAGCAACTACTAAATAAAAAACCTTCTAAAATAAAAAGTCCCTAAGGAAATAGAAATTACTAGAAGTAGTCAATGTAGGAGTCGTGGTCGACCGTGGGGACGACCCACAATACCTTTGAGAATGTAAGAGGGGTAGGAAATGCAATTACTTTTGCTCATTTATAGCATTTGCTTGAGTGCAATAAGGTATGCGTAGTAGCCATTTTAGAACTATTCCATGAAGTCACATGGATAGAGTGGTGAAGAGATTAGGCTTTGGATTTTCTTGTTCAAATAATGATAATGAATGTAAATTCTGGTTATTATCGAAGAGTACGTCTCTGTGTTTGTTTCGGATAGTCCCTTCCTTAGTTGTATTGTTAGTGTGAATGGTGCTTGGTTTTGTGCATTCACTTTGGTATATGCAAAGTGTGGCGTGGACGTGTAGTCTAATGGTCTTTTTGGGCTGATTTGATTCAGTTTTCTTGTACAATACATGGTCCTTGGTTAATCTCGGGTGACTTTAATGTTATTAGAAATCCCATCGAGAAGCTTGGGGAGAGTTTGCTTAACTCTATGTTTATGCATGGCTTTCAGTGTACGATACAAGATTCTGGTATTGTAGATAGTGCTTTCTCGGGCTCTAAGTATACGTGGTGTACTAATCACAAGGGTTTGACTTACATATGGGTTCGTCTCATCAAATCTATCTACAACACGGATCCCATCAATTCCTTAGTAGGTTTCGTAATACTCATTTTCAAATTTGGAGAAGTTATGTTCCGATAATGCGCCATAATCATTATCTTTTGGTGGCTAAATGGGCCTCACCATTTCGGTTCCGAAGGATGTGGTGCCAACATGATTCTTTTCTGGACTTGGTGAAGAGCAATTGGCTTTCAGGGATCTATGGGACTGCGCTTTCATCGTTTACAAGCTAAGTTGATGAGAAATGTGCTAAAGACGTGGAATGAGGGGACACTTGGGGATCTTTTTAAAAATCTTTCTTCTATCAAAGATGAAATCACTCAACTTGAGCACAATCCACAACTTGGGTGGGAATGCAACTGATATGGGTGGTGGACATTTGCAAGTTGAGGTTGATTCAAAGGTCATGGTAGAGTGGTTTAAGAGAAGCAAGACAGTTTCTTAGATGTGTTGCAACTCATTGAAAAAAGTGCTGGACTATGTATCGAGAAGGAAACTGATCCGCTGATGGTTTTGCTGAATTGAAGAGTTCCCAATCTCCCAACTATTTTTAATATTGCCGAGTTGCCTCAAAAAATTTGGGTAGTTGTGAGAATGGATAAAATCTGGTATTGTTAGTATATAATGATTTAATGTAAACAGGTGGTATGGCTTAGCCCTGCTCATGCTCTGTACTCACTTTTTCATTGAATAATTTTCCAATTAGCAAAATAGAAAGTGATAATAATAATAATAAATGCTGAAAATACAGTTACCATTTTTTTCTTTGTAGGATCTCCACTTCAAATGAAGTTCTGTACGATGGTATCACATTCTCTATTAATTGCTGCTTGCCATTTGTATATGAACATTTTATAAATGAACAGACTGTCAAGGATAGACTTGGCCAAAACCACCTTCCTCGGTAAGAAAACAGCTTACTAATCTAACTAAAAGTCCTTTTTTCTTCTGATTTTATCAACAATGGGTCTAAGATGAGTAAACTTAAGTTTTCTCTGAACAATGGGGTAAGTTACTAAGTTTTAGGAAACAATCCCTCATTGCCAAACATACATGTAACTCTTCTTTTCTTTGCCAAATCCATGGAGCCAAGAAATAACTTGTATCCTTTTTATTGTTATATTGACCTGAAGCAACTTGATAATCTTTCAGAAAATAGAACAATTTCTTGATCCCCTTGATATAACCATTGAAATAAATAGAAATGTCATTTGCTAAAAGCATATGAGAAGGCCCTGAACTACTTTTAAAATAAACCATATGTTGCACCCGATTAGTAGCTCTGAGATAATTGATCCTCTGCTCAAAAGATCCTCAGTAAAAGCAAAGAGAAGTAGGGACAATGGAGCACCTTGTCTAAGTCCTCTGGTAGCTTGGAAGTAACAATACGGTCCCCCCCCCCCCCCCCCCCCCCCCCCCCTCTTTTATCATTGCATTTTTTTGGTACTAGCTAGAGCTGTGTGAATCCATTTGTACCACACTTTATCAAAACCCATATCTTTTCAATACAGCGAGCAAATATTCCCAGCTGAGTGTGTCAAATTCCTTACAGATGTTAGTCTTTAACCCCTAATTCCCATTGCTTTGTTTAAAATCCATTTCATTTGCCATTGCAGAAGCACCTTGCTCACTACTAATATTTCTGTTATGATTTCCATCAATCAGGTAACCTATTAGATAGTGATGATCTTTAAAGAGAAGTTACTACACAAATAGGAATATAGTTTGTAGCATTAATTACAAAATTTAACCTGAAGTGCCAAAACAATTAGGTTTGAATTGAAACCCAATGAGATAGTACTATCTCTGAAGAAAGAAGATATCACTATGACCACATCATACTCAATTATGTCCTAGTAAGTTTAATAGAAACATCCCCATACCCATCTAGCCATGGATAGAGAATCTGGATTCAAACTGAAAAGTAGTTCCTTTATTTAACTTATGTGGTATCTTTGTAAGTACGTCATTATCCTGTGTTGAAACTATTCTAGTAATGAGCTCTAGTAGTTCCTCTTTGATGATAACATTCCCACTTGATTTTTGCCTCGTAAACTTGTCCCACGATGATGTTAATTCGGCGGAAGCAAACAAATTGATGATCAAGTATAAAATTTATATTTACTCGAAAAAGTAATTTTTTTATTAAAATTCTCCAATAACAACTATGAAACCCTAAACTAAGGACCTCTTTTTAATAGTGATTTAAAAAAAAAACAAATCCTTATTCTATGCAATTCTAATTTGAATATTTTTTGAACGGTAACTAATTTGAATAAAATGCCAAAATAAAAAGATTTCTAAAAAAAAAATAAAGAATATTCTAGAGAGCAGTACGTAAATTGGAAAATCTGCGGGGGTGAAGACAACATGCAACATATCACACATACTCCTTTATAACTTATTGTTCCGTGAGAGAGATCCCGCATCGTTCTGAATAGAATTTATTTGACTTTTAACTAACTTCATCTTGGCCTTCAATGTCATGAAACTGTTTGGTCTTACCCTCTATAGCAGCTGCTGTAATGTTATCTCTCTAATAGACTATTAACTCTAGCTTTGCTTTTGTCTCCTTTAGTCCAGCTATATATCATACCTTCCTTCTCACTTTCTATAGTATGCTCACAATTGTCAACAGCTTGAGCAAAATTATTTATGGCTATAATATTAGAGCCTATGCCTCCACTTTTCTCCCCGCTTTATGTTGGCATTAATATCTTCTACAACCAGCTATGGAAAAGGGAAATTGCTGCAAAGTTTCATCACATCCACAAGTTCTTGTCTTTGGCTAATAAGAGCTTTGGCATGTACTACAGTAATAAGATCATCATCTTAAATAAACGAAATAGATTGAGAGGAAAATTGTACCACATCAGGTTCAGGGAGATAAAGCTTTCAAAGGACCCATAAGTTACCTTGTCTTTCCTCTGTACTATTGTGTCTGATATTCAAATTCATCTCCTAAGCTTCAGTTTTTGCACTGCTTGAACACTAGGATGAACCTAGATTTAGCAACACAATCCACATTTAAACTCATCTCGCTATCCATCTTATTAAGATAAAAGATGGATTTGTTATTCCCTATCCCTTTTGCATTACAATAGATGATCTGCATTAAGATCTGTTTTTGGTTTGGAGTTATTGGTCTTTGCTAGTTGTAAGTGGTGGGCCATACTGAATAGCCATCTGTGCTACTTTGTTCGTATTATACTTCCTCGGTTCCTCTTAGGTTGTTGCCAACCTTAATCATTAACCATAGCTTCTTGTCGTGTCTCAGTTTTTGCCCTATGATTCATTTACTGATCAACAGAGCCATGACGCCTAAAAAGATAGAGCTTCCTGCATTTTCTTGAGAGCAAAATTACAGCTGCAGTGGTGGCCCGGTGAAACTAGGTAGAGCTGAGAGTCTGTTGCTCATGTCTATTCTTCGTCCACTTCCTTATTAGATATTTCTGTATTCGGAGAAATTTGATCTCTCTGTTCTTTGTTAGAGTTCTGAGATTTAATATCACTTCAAATCACCTTTTGAATGGCCTTTGTAACTATCCTGGATTAATCTGAAGGTAATACTTGTCTCAAGATATTTCAGAGCTCAATGTTCTAGTCCTGGGGACATGACAAAAGGAAAGTCTGTGTCCCAGCACTCCATGCTTATTCCTGGAAAACAAACCCGCAGGGGCGTCAATGCTCTTCTGTTTTTCTGGGTTAAAATCAGGTCTCCAAGGCATATGTCGAGTAAAAAATCCCCCAATCATCCAAGGTCTCCCCACTCCATACTAATTTCTTGTCATTTTTATATTTAAGCTTGATGGTGAAGTACCCTTCCCCAATGTGATTATTACGATTTTTGTTGAGATTTCCAAAGTTTGGGTGCTGTGAATTTTATCTCCGCATAGTGTGTTATTGCCGATTAATTTGACCTACAAGACCGTATTTGTACCATTCTAATTCTCTATTCAGACTGTATCTGTACCATTCCAAGGAAACTTTGCCTCTTACCTTATCAGTATAGGAGATTGGTTTAGCAGGTGGATTCCTAGCACCCTCTCGCAAAGCAATCCTCACAATTGGTTTTGAAGCTTCAACCTCCATATCAACATTGTTAATCATTTGCTTTTCATTAAAAACCTTTCCTAATATGTAGTTGATGTCCATTGCAATGAATCCGAGAGAAACAGAGTTTGAAAGATGAATCGTCATCAATAAAAAAAAATCGACGATTCCATAGTTCGGGAACTTCGTTTTTTTGCACCGGTTTTTGTGTGTGCAATCCCTAGTTATGTTTCGCTCTCTCTGAATTCACTTCTATCTAATAAGGTCACGGATAATTGATGTACACATCAGACCATGTCGAAGTAAACAAAAGGTCAAGAAATTTGATCTTGTGAATATGCAGATTTGGGAGGTTAATGGGTAGAGCAGAGCAGGTTTGTTTATATTTACTTATTTTTGGTTTCTTAAAATGTCAGAATTTCTCCCATGTAGTGTTATTTTTAATTTTAGCAGAAAAGGGAGTTAATCTTAGTGAGGGAAAGATGTAAAAGAACCTATTTCATGGTTTGACTGTTTTAGTAGTAATTGATGTACACATGAAGCTTGATGAAAGTTTGCGGTAAGAACACTTTTTTGAAAAGTAAGCAGGTACATGCGACCGTAGCAAAGATGGTTTGACCTTTAGGTAGAAAAAAAAATGCTTATTGTACTATCCTCAGTATTAATCTGTGAAATCAAATTATCAAGGTGTTTCTTCATCTGAAAATAGATTAGCAAAGGACCAAATGACCCATCACTGCAGGGCTCATTTGCTGTCGATACAATTATACCTCTCTATTGGGTTATCTATCGATTACCATGTTGACAAAGGACCAAATGACCCATCACTGCAGGGGCTCATTTGCTGTCGATACAATTATACCTCTCTATTGGGTTATCTATCGATTACCATGTTGATGTGTTATTTGGACACCAACCCTGAGTTTTGCTTGTATTTGATTTTATTGATATACGGTTAGTAGAAACTGGTAAATCATGGATATTCTATTTTTCATCCTCCAATTCATGTTTAATCGCACTTAATACTAGTGAATATTGCCATTTACACGTCTTTGTTTCTTAGGTGGTCATAATCTTCTTGTTCTTGCACGTGATCTTGGCCAATATGTACAACTTGGGACTACAATAGATGATGCAATTGCGAGGCATATGATAAGACAGCAAGATGGCTTGGCCTTGATATAAGTAGAGGTGGTGGACCTGCTCTAGAAGAGTTAGCTCGGGAAGGAGATGCTAAATCCATCAAATTCTCAGTAAGTAATTTTTTAATATTATTTCGATCCCATTAGACAATAGCTGCTTCTACAACATTCATCTTCCCCTTTATTTTACTTTCCATTTTCAAAGTTTGTGATATTTTAAGCATTTACAATGTTCATGAGTTACTGCAATGAAAACTTACATTAATTATTTTGCTTCACAGGTCCCAATGAAACAACATAAGGATTGCAATTTTTCATATGCTGGTTTGAAGACTCAAGTGAGGCTTAAAATTGCATCGAAAAACATGTAAGTGAGCACTTAGTTTTGGTAATAAGCATTTCTATTATAGGTTCAGTGTACTACTAAATAGTTGTCTATCAGGTTCACTTATACGACCTTGTTACTATCTAAAACCGTGGTAAACATAACTCTGATGCTTTCGAACCATATTTACTTATTAAACCACATTCTTAATAATGTCGCACCTTATGCTATTTTCATGGTAAGCTTCAAGAGTGTAATACGAAAATATTAAAAAACACTTCTATATTGTTTTGTTTTTGTTTAAGAAGATTAAGAAGCAAAATTGTAACTACAATGAGGTATGAGAGAAAATAATCTAAAGGCCAGTGGCGGAGCCACATAAAGACGAGTGGAGGCAGTTGCTCCCACTGAGATTTCAAAAATCTTCAATAACTGTATTATTTTTAGCCCAAAGTAGGTGTGATGAAGTTTGGCGCCTCTAAATTCCCTGCATTTTCTCTATTTGATTAGAATTTCCCTAAAAGCTTCCTAATTCTCTTTATATCTTTTTCCTATATTCTTTCCAGCCTGTTCTCTTAATATCTTTCTCTTTCACAAATTAGGCTGTATATTTCCAGAACTGTTCTGTAGTTCTTACCATTTTGTTCTCTATTTCGTGGATACTATACAGGATAATTCACAACTTCAGAGATATTATTAAATATTTTTTCAGATTCATATCTTCATTTTCTATCATGGTCAGTCTTCAGACTAGGAAGAGAAAATCACACGTATATCTTTACAATACCTTAAAAACATTTTGGGGGTTCATGAATTCCCATTCTCAATTTCCTGTATCACTTTGCTCCCATTAAACTGAATTCCTAGCTCTGCCACTGCTGCATGCAATGCTGATAGATTAAGGCGATAAGGTTGTCCTATATCAATGTAACTTCTTTGTTGAGTAACACATATCCTCCGAAAAGTATCCTTAAGAAAAATTTCGGAAATAGTTAAGGAAGCATGAGTAAGTGGTCTTTTATTAGTTTGACGAAGTTTCTCTCTTGAGTTTTCCTTCTACCTATTGATGTGAGCGTAGGTTTTATGCAGTATTAGTGAAACTCCAATTTCTTCCGCAAGTTGCCAAGACAGAAGTTTACGAGCAGATATTGCTGCGTCTTTCCAGGTTAATGCTTTGCAATTTTACATATTAGTACTAGGAACCCCTGCAGTGAAGAACTTACATATTTAATAAAAAAATATTTCAAAATCTTGATCCGGTATAAATGCGTGCAGCGAGTTGCGGTACTGCATTTAGAGGAGAGATGTGAACGAGCGATTGAATGGGCGTTGAAGATTGAGCCCTCCATTAAATGTCTGGTAAAGTGGAATCTCTCCCTATATAGGTTTGGGTTATGGTGTGAAGCTTTAACTTGTATACCTCTTGTAGGTTGTCTCGGGAGGAGTTGCATCTAATCATTACATAAGGACTCGCCTTGATCACGTCGTAAAGAAGCATGATTTGCGTCTTGTATGCCCCCCTCCAAAACTTTGTACCGACAATGGTATGTGTCTCTGATGTTCTATTCACCGCATGGTTAAGATTCAACTTTTAGTAACATCAGGGTAACTTTATCTGCCAAGATATTTCAGTGGGCTATAAACTAACCATAGGTGAACTTGATGCACTGCTTAGTTTTAACACAACATTTTGGCTCATTTTTTACTTTCCCCTACTTTTATTTTTTCCACAATTTTTCAAAAAATAGAGATATCACCAAATTCCATCGGAGATCAGAATACCTACCTTCTAAAGTGTCTGTTGTAGCTCACATCTTACGATAAGAATAAATAATAAACTTGCTGGACAAGTATCAATGTTCTGCAGTATGTGTGAGTAGTTATCAGGCCATAACAGAAGACCTAAGACATAAGGGATGACCCTAATCCCCAAAGAGTTGGGAATTTTATTTGTGAATCATAGTTGACGAGAAAATCAAATAGTAATATCATAGGAGTTCGGAATAGTATTAAATAAACTGAAAAACTAGATGACAGTACATGTAAGATTCAAGCATTTCAAACAAAATGGTTATCAGAGTATTTCATATAGGTATTCATTAATTACTAAAAACATTTAGTTTTGAAGTGTGTTGTTGGCTATGTTAATTACCATAGATAAACACACCAGAAACAAACTTATCCACTTTAAACTCTCACACAGAGCATTTCACCATTGCACAAAAGAAGAATTTATTTATTATTCATCAACACTGTACTAAGACAATTTAATAAATTCGATACCCGTGATTTTTGATAGTATGATTTTGTAGAATCTGGTACACCAACTGTTTAAAAAATTGAATCAGACAAATCCTTTTGATTGCAAGGTTCATACAGTTCAGCTGTGATATAATGTTGTCATAAGATTCAGCCGAATGGGAGTTTACATTGCGATTTGAGTCATAAATCATAACTATTTAAGAGTAGGCAAGTGAATTTAATATTCCAAAAAGTCGGAGCATAACTCAAAGTTAATCCGTGAACTAATTATTAAAAGTCCTACTTAACTGACAAAATACTCCAGGAAATAGTCCCCACGACGTTATCAACATTAGTAAGCATCAATTCTATTTTATCTTGAACGATAATAGCGAACCTACGATTTTTTCAGTTTTTATTTTGCTTATGATACTTTTTTCTTCTGCGATATCTGAATAAGTAAATATTTGTTTTGTTTTTTGATGTCTGAACTTTTGAGTCCAATGTGTTAAAAGTGCTGATTTCTGGATTCTCTTGTCAAAGGTGTTATGGTTGCGTGGACTGGGATAGAGCATTTTCGCAAGGGTAGATTTGATCCACCGCCATCTGCTGATGAACCAGATGATTATACGGTGTGTATTGGAAAATCAAACCATTTGTAACATTTGGCTTGTGCTAATGACAGTGCTCTATACATCAAAACTAATGTAGATTTTTTTTCTTTCCGTTTATTTCGTATATATTGCTGCTCATTTTTGATAAAAGAACATGTTGAATTGACTGGAGTCTGATTTTAAATCTCATTATATTGTTTTCTGCAGATTGATTTGCGACCTCGATGGCCCTTGGGTGAAGAAACGCAGATGCAAGTAGCAAATCTCGTTCACTAAGAACACCCGTATACATCCACACTCACTTCCATCGTCCAAGCTTCTATGCAACAACAGTAGTACAGCTTGATGAAGTTATGGAGCTTTTACTTGGCACTGACAGTTGATTTTATTTTGAGTTCCTTGTAAGATAATATGTTACTTTGAAATACAGAGTTTTGAGCTCGAAACTCCATCCTGCTAATTATGCATAAACTAAGCTGGATTAATTCAAGACCCTAACGATCTCTGTACTAGTGACTGGTGTTTCATTTCATAAATTGTAAAAATTCAAAATTTAAAAGGCGGGGAAACCATCTCTCTACAATCTAAATATACATTTATTACAACACAACAAACCAACTAATCCATTGCATTAGGGCCATAACAGTAATTCAACACAGGTTCCAAACCCACTGCACTAAAAACTTCCTCCCAACTCCCATGCTATTAAACGTGGCACCATCCTCAGTTTCCATCATCGCCCCGTATACGAGCCACCACCTCCAGTTCCATAAATACCCTCACACAAATCAGCAATTTCCGTGGAAACTGGGATCCTCCCCGGCATACCACGCATTGACCAACGGGTTCGTTGCGAGCTCTGCTATCTATGTGCAATCACACTGATCACCATCTACAATCTACACCAACATCCCCATTCGGTGCCATTACGGTTTCAACCCGGTATAAACCCGGGTACAGCAAACGGGTATGCGCAAAACAAACCGGCACCGTTTACCCGAATTTCCGACCCACGCATAAGGCAAAGTGTAGCCACAATAGAAGGAACGTGAAGTAATGAAATCCGCAACCTGACCACAAAAATCCTCCCGTGTACGTCATCTGACGTAAGGAGAGGTACAACCCACTCTTGGGTTCACTGGAAGAGGTTTTGTCGATGAGGTAACCGCGCTCTTGATGACGGTTGTATCGAGAACGCGTGAGAGATTTACCGTGAGAGTAAGAACCTGTCGTTCTTCTCTACTCCAACTGTACGTTACTACTTATGTTGTCCCCCGTTTGATCAGTGTACAGCTGTACGGTACTCCACCATTGGGATACACTCGGGTGTTTTGAATCTACGGCTGAGATCGAGTTTAAGAAACACGAATAATACGTTTTCTGGGGTTTTACACCATCTGCCGTACCAGATTGGGTGAAGTGTGATGGAGGTCGTCA